>JAUZSX010042012.1:0-20344 GCA_034780655.1 Idiosepius hallami
TAAGTTTGGTTTTAATGAAAAACGTTTATTATTATCAGTAATTATTTCACATGGTTTGGTGCGCGACTTATGGCCCATCCTGTATTAAAGTATAAAAATCAGATAGTCGTGGTTGTATGAAACCCTACATATTGCAGCTCTTTAGAAAATTAAAGCATAATACTTATTTTCGAAAAAATCACTAAAATTTACATACTTTTGGTACTGTCTATAATAGGCTTCTTAGACTACTTTTGAGAAAAGATTTCAAAATGAATTTAATAGAGAAAAGTATTAGAAAAGAATTTCGTATAAAAAACATTAACTGCTTTCCTACATAATAGGCTTCCGTAATTACTAATTGAATTTCTGAAGAGCTGCAATATGTAGGGTTTCATACAACGACTATCTGATTTTTATATTATAATAGACAACATATATATTAGGGCAGCGAAGCTTGAGCATTGGTAAAAGAATTGGTTCTAGAATCGTAGTACACGAGTTCAAATCCTAGTCAAAACCATTGTATTCACCCGTAGCTGTTGTCGGGCTGAAAGCAGCTCAAGTGAAGAGTAATACCGAATGCTAAAAGCTTGGGTAAGAGCAAATAAAAATAGCCTTGTTCCAAACTTGGATTGTTGCTCACGAAGTAAATATAATATTATATATATGAGAAGGGAATTTGTACTGTCCTTTTGCAACAATGATATTGGGGCCAATTTCATGTGTTGTGTTGCGATATTACTATAAACATCGTAAAGGCAATTCATTTAATTTTAAGCCTGACAAATTTAGACTTGACACTATTTGTTAGTAGTTTCCACCTAACATCTTGATCTTAGAACTTTGTTGCTGCCAGGAATTGCTTCAATTATCCTAAATCATGCACACAAACGGTGCATCGTAGTGTAATATCATCTTTGTTCTGAACTACTTCGTTACCACTACATACGTCTACACAGATCTATGTATTAAGCTATGTATTATAATCAAAGTGTGTATGTGTTCGTCATTGTTTATTATATGGGTGTTCATTTCGTCGAAATACTGTGTAGGTAAAGAACAAGATATCTCATGGGCAAATAGAGAATTTTATTCTGGGAGATTGAGCCGTGATATTACATCTGTCAAGATGAAGCATTCAATTTCCATAAAAATATATTCACTCATATTTATTCTGATCGAAGGACAGTCGGAAAGACAAACCCACACAGATCGACAGAGTGCGATCAAAGCAGACACTTTTTTCCACAAGTTATCTTCACCTATGTGTAATATTTTCATACAACTTGATTTATTTCCATAGGCAAATTCAGTATTAGAGACCTTAGAAATGTCTATATAACTTTATCTCCATCAGCAATCATTCATATATTGTATGGCTTGAAGTTGTGGTTGCGTAAATCAAATTAAAACGCTAATATTTGAAGAGATTTAGAAGTAATTTTATCGTTTAATCCGTATCCAACTTTCCTAATTTTTTCAAAATATCGCACAAACATGAATTAAAAATTTTAATAAATTATAGTTTTTCTGAAGCATCATATAATATATAATTTAAAAAATAGGAGTAAATGATGCATTATAATGTTTTTTTTTATTTGGTATATTATATTTCGGGGATATTACCTCATTTTCAAACTTCCTGCAATGCTGGTTTTTTAATGCTTATGTTTATTTTTTCCATGCTGTTTCTTTCTCTTTTCTGTTTGTTTATGTTTGGTAGTCATAACGTTTTTTTCATTTTGTAAAAATATACCAAATAAAAATATTATAACGCATCATTTAAGCCTTTTTTAAAAAAATGTATTTATTAAATATTTTCAATATATCAATGCATGTAATTGAAATGCTAGTTTTATAATTTCTTATTAGGAATCATAAAAAAATATGCAAGGTCAACCTTTGGTAGGGAATGAAAAATCGAACTTTGGAATTGTAACTCGTGAGTTCAAACTCCAGTCGTTTCCTCTATGTTCACATATGGATTAATACCCTTGGGAAATGTATTATATTCAGTTGGTGAGCACTAACCCAAGTTTGGCACAAGGCCATTTTTACGTGCTCTTAGCGGGGCTTTTTTACACTCGGTGTTACCCTTCACCTAGATGAGATAATCTCCCGAGTTAACGAGCCCCATCTGCCCGAAACAGCTAAAGGTGAATGTAATGGTTTTGACTGGGATTTGAACTCGCGTAATACGATCTCAGAGCCCGAGCTTTTACCAATGCTCCATTGCTCCACCGTCGCTGCCCACATACAATTTTTAGATATGATGCCATGGATATTCCTTGTTTTATACTATAGGGGTTGATAATTTATAAATGCATTTTCAGGCTGTTTTCTCCATCTTTATAATTGCAACTGTACAATATTTTGACTGATGAACCTTTCAGCCTACTTTAGGTTATTAAACTCTAGAAACTTCTTGTTGTAATCAGGTGTCTTTAAAAAGTTTTAGACTTAAAACTTTAGGGTATACTGTTCATGTTCTGTTAACCATAACAAGGTAGGGGTATCAAGTCTTGCGAATGTGTTGTTTGTAATTTCTGCATTAGGAGTGAAATCCTGTTCTTCAAATAATGTTCACTTAAAACTGTAGAAGCCAAACGCTCAACATGTCCGGGTTTGTTGATCACCTGACAAAAGGTGAAGGGCCCATTAGCCGGAAAATTGTGAAGATAGCAATAATAAAGATGAGGATAACAGTGTGAATAATATATATATATTTTAATTCCTGTGTCTCCTGTCTTTATCTATTCCATTGAATTATTTTTTTCAAAATTATTACCAATTTTTAATTAAAGCAAGTGAAAAGAGAAGGGTTTTAAGAAATGAAGTTAATGCTCGATAAACAGTGGCAGTAGTTATGCTAAATATCTACTAGACTTTCATCTAACAAAAACAAACATTTGTTTTTTATAAGTCAGCCAGTGCTATTCCTCACTTTTCATGTTTTACCAATTAAATGTTCATGATTCACTACATCAAAATGTAACATAGCACAAGTACAATTAGCTGCTGCAGCTATAGTGCCCACATGATACCAACTCATCCTTAAATAAATATGGATATCCAGTTTGTAGTTTGTGCTTCATGGACATTTTTCCAATCATTTTTTTAACCACTTGCGATCGGATGACATACATATGCACATGTAAGTTTTTTGCCGGAAGACAGATGATGTATGCCTCCATTTTTTGTCTTACCAAAAGATGGACATTGTTTATATAAAAGACTGACAGAATTGCATGATGAAAAGAATGCTGTAAACAAGTGTCTGCCAAATATCTTAATCTTTTTTTTTTTTTATTCTTGCTCCCCCTGGTTTACTGCTGTCTTTTTCAGTCCCCCCCCCATCAGATTGATATTTTTTTTATTTTAACAACTTTCTTATTCGTTGACCCGAAATATCTCTCACTCGACCTACCAAGCTGTCCCCAGAATGGCCTGTTTCGTTCAGTGTCATACACACACGCATTTCAGTCATTTTGATCATTTAATGCTGGTACATTTTTCCCACTGGATTCATTCCATTTCAAATTCGACACGTCTCATAAACAAGCCAACTATGTTCACGTCATTTTGAATATTTACACATCTCCTTAAAAGTTTATGCCACAACCTTTTTTTTTTCTATTTCTTATTTCTTTTCCTCGTACGTCTTTTTATATACTGATCTTATTTAAAAGTTTTCATTTGATTCTCTTAGATCTGATTAATTTTGACCCATAAACAAAAATATGCAGAAAAAAAACTAATAGTTTGAAAACAGTAATATTACAGAATGATACCTTTAATGCA
The DNA here is from genome assembly GCA_034780655.1 of Idiosepius hallami. Taxonomy (NCBI): domain Eukaryota; kingdom Metazoa; phylum Mollusca; class Cephalopoda; family Idiosepiidae; genus Idiosepius; species Idiosepius hallami. The sequence continues at coordinate 3,784 of JAUZSX010042012.1, forward strand.
TCATTATAACCTTAATAAAACTTTATATTTATTATCAATAATCCTATGTGTCTTTAGAAGAACTACAATTTTTTAAAAAAATTCATTCATAATGTAAATTTGTTGCTTTAATGAAACTAACCTAATTTTTTTTTTCTAAAAAAAAATGCCTTAAACTCTCAAACCTTGATGGAACAGCTGTTTTTCTTTTAAATTTATGCAAAACTTGTCAATTCAAATGCCATCTTGAGTCAAATAAAAAAAAAATGATAATTTTTCTCTTTTGTATTTTCTTTGTCAAGACATTTTTGAATTGCTGTCACAGCAAACTTGTATATATGGGTATTTGTTGCCTGTTTGCAACTAAAGAAGTAAATTGTTTTGAATTTGGTTTTCAATTCTGCTAGTTATTTGAATGCCAATTATTGGAATGAATCAGAAGTTTTGTTCTAGAATGACCGATTGAAAAAACTGTTTCCACTTAAAAGTGTTTATTTTATAAAAAAAACAAAATTAAAAACGTAACAGACCATATGAGTTCAAATCTGTTATGGTCTATTATGTTCCAATTGAAAAAAAAATATGAACATCCTTATTGCCTCTTTTATCTCTGGTTTAGTACCAATGTCATACATTAAAGGAACTCCAACACTTTGTTAGATGGTCAATTATTTTCATAAGAATTATTAACCTTATAACCTGAAATGACAATTTAACTTCTCAGCCAAATTGTATTTGGAAAATTAAGACACTTTATCATGTCAAAAATTATTTTTTCAAATAAAACCTATAACTAGCTCTTGTTTTTTTCTTAACTTTTAGCAATAATAACTTGTCTTGACTGTCTTAATACATTTATTTTTCAAATAGTACTAAAAGTGAATTATCTTGTAATTTTTTCAAATCAATAATATTATACAATAATAAAAATATTTTTAAAAATTGGCTAGAAATGAAAATCTTCTGATTACGACATTAATATTTCCTTGCAATGATACATTCAATAAAATATTTAAAAAATTATATTCTTTGACTGGTATTTCATAATATTTTTTTCATGCTAAACACACTTATGAAATTTAAACTCTTAAGAAAGCTGAATGTTAGATATGTCAAAATTTAATCATCATTGTGGCTTTGCCTACAAATGAAGATTCATTCAAACAAGTTAAAACCTGTATTCATTATTTGCTGCAGCCTTAATTTATGAAAGTAAGCCAACAATCTAATAATCTGGCAATATGTTAGAATCATCATTTTTTTTTTTGATTTCATTAGTTTTATTCAAGAGGCTAGCATTGTAAACATTTTTTAATCTTTCCAGACTGTTGTCCTCATCTTAATAGTTTTTTTTTTTTTTTTTACCTTGCTTCAACCGATTAATTCTCTTGCCTTCTTCAGGTGTATTGACCTAGTTGGAATGTTGAGTTTTGTAAATGTATTCACAGTAATCACTGCTTTAGGGTCATATTTAAACAGTCTTCTTCAGTCAATGCTCTTTTCAAACTGTACAGATCAACATCTCAATCCGCTGTGCATTAAATATTATTTCGAACGTGTTGAAACGTAGACCTATTTTAGAATAATGAATGGTGTTTATTTGTATGCGCCGTGTTATTATCTGAAGATTAAAAGTAAAAATGTGTAGCCTGCATGGAGAATCAAACCCCAGACTCTCAGATTACTTTCATTATTTTTATCTTAAAAGTCTGATGCTCTACCGACTGAGCTATAAGGCTGTACTTACACCACGGAAATTTTTGCTATAATCTGAGAATTATTATCTCTCTAAAATTATTGAATACAAAATTCATTGAGAAGCTTGGAACTTTTTTATAATCTATCTCGATTTTTTATGTATTATGTAACAGTCTAAAGATTAAAAGTAAAATGTTATGCCTACATAGGGAATTGAACTCAAATTCATCAGATTACCTTAGTTGTTTTTTATCTTAAAATTATGATACTCAACTAACTGAGTAATTTAGACTGTACTTATACAAAAGAAATTTTTGCATAGTCATAATTCCTTCAAACAAATATCCTAGATATTTTCATGCTATTTCTGTATTCAGTCTTTTTTATGAACTTTTGTGATAGTTAAATAAATTATTTTTAATGGGCATGCATACTTGTTGACAAATTAATTCATTGAATATAAAGTTACACTAATAAAAATTGCCTAATGGTTTTTGTAATTTTTGTTTGATATTAATAAAAATTATTTTAATTTTTGCATAATTTCTTATAGTGATATTTAATGTCTTCAGAATTTTGTTCTCATCTATGTTGTTATATATAGATATTTTTTTCCTAATGCATCTTTTGGCCTACTACAAATGCCTGTTTAAGAACCAAAATCCAAATAAATTAGATAATACTAATGATCAACCTTTGTCTCAGAACTTTACACAAAGTTATTTCTGTTTTTATTTTCTATTTGTAGTTCTCATAAAGAACACCGTACAAAAGAAGGAAGAAAGCGTTATGCGGAGGATAACTCTGATGATAGTCTGGACGGGAGAGAGACAAAAGAGAAGAGAAAGCGTCTAGATTCTTTTTCATTGTCCAAGAAAGAGAAGCATAAAGACGAGGATAGAGATCACAAGCAGGACTGGGGTAGTTCCTCTTGGTCGTCTCGAGACCAAGACTCAAGTAAGAAAAGCAAAGAGCATGATTCAGCCAATGAGGACAAAGCTAAGGCCTGTAAAGGCCTTGTAGACTATGCAGAAAGTGATAAAGAAGTGAAGTATGAAGAGAAAAAGAGCAAAAAGAAGAAGAAAAAGAAACATTCAAGTCGAAGATCGAATCAGGACTCTAGCAATTCTGATGTAGACGAAAACACCGAAAAGCATCGTCAGAAAAGTTCCAGTTCCAAAAAGAAGAAGAGCAGCCGACATTCCAACCGGGATCTGGACAAAGATGATCGACTGTCCTCAAATCACGATTCCGACGCTGAGGGGAAGGAACGGGAGAAAAAGAAAAGTAAAAGTAAAGAATCTTCACACCAGAAACGTCGGCGGGACAAGGATGAGTCAGGAAGTGATCGGCACAAGAAGAAGAAGGACGACGCTCACGAAGCAGAGAAGCAGAAAGAAAATAAGGAGGATGAAGACAAGAAGAAGAAAAAAGAGTGGCGTGAAAACAGAGAAGAAAAAGAAACTAAAAGTCGTAGCAAGCAAAGAAACTCAGCAGAAAGAGAAAGTGGATCAGAGGAATATCCAACTCCAAGAAAACAAGATAACGCTGATGTTTTGCAGAAGGAAAACAGTTCCAAAAATAGACGTGCTACTTCAGACGGTGCCAATTCAGAGACAAAAGATGTAAGTGATAGTGATAAGTCCCACCACCTGCGCCATGATTCTGAAAGAAACCCCGACCGCTCACCATCGGCAGAGCCATCAATATCTGACACGCCCCAAAAAGAAGAGAATGTGGAGAGTTCCCCTACGTCCGTCCCCCAAAAGATAGTGAAAGAGCAGGTCACAAAACCGCCCCATTCTGACGTTTCTATTGAAAGGTCATCCAAAAGTCCCGAGCTATCTGTTCGGGCACCGAGAACACTGGAAGACGATTTGGCAGCTGGTTCAACTGGAGAGCAGGATTGTTCAGAAAAAAAAGACACCAAAAAGCGAGGGAACTCTGTTGAGAATAGTCCAAAGAATGATACCGATGAGAAAACAAAGAAATCTGATTATTTTGACAAACACAGAGAAGCTAACATATCATTAGAGAAATCTTCTGAAAGTGACGACTCACAAGGGAGGCGTGGGGTTGAAGTACCTAGTGAAAAAGAGAGAAGGAGGGCGAAAGAAGATTCAAGGGAAAGAGAAAGTTCTAGTGAGAGGGACAATTCGAGAGAGAGGGGCGATTCAAGAGAGAGACCCCGACGCAGAAAGTATTCAAGAGGAAGAGACAGTTCGAGAGAAAGACGAGGAAGGAGGGATGATTCATCTGAAAAGGAATATTCATCAGGTAGGGAGTCATCATCGGAGAGAGAAGAATCAAGAGAGAGGAAGAAAAGTAGAAAGGATTCCAGGGAACGGGACGATTTAAGAGAGCGACACAGGGGAACCGATAGCTCATCAGAGAGACAAAAAGACAAAAGTTATTCCTATGACAGGTATAAAGACACTTCCCGTTCTAGGGATCGGCGTAGGGATAATTCCAGAGAGAGGATAAAGGAAAGAGATGGTTCAAGAGACAGGTACCGCGACCAAGACACCTTTAGAGATGTACGTAGGTACCAGGGTGATTCCCGGGACCGCTGGAGACAGTGGGATGATAGGAATAAATGGAAGAACAGAGGGGATTTCCGAGACAGGCGGAGAGGTGGTTTCCGTAACAGGGGAGGTGATTTCCGTGATAGGTGGCAAGGTGATTCTAGGGGCAGGCGTCAGGATGATTCGTGGGACAGACGCAGGGATGACTCTCGAGATAGAAACCAATACTCTTCGAGCCACCGCAGTAAGCGTCGAGATAATTCTCGAGACAGAAAGTCCAGTCATTCAGACAAGTATCGAGATAGAGAACGGTCTTCGTCTTGGGAACGCCAGAAACGAGGGAAGAGTAACGAGAACTCTTCGGGTCGAGAAAATCACCGCAAGGGCGATCGTGGTCGTGAAGACTCTGCAAGAGAACACGCTCCAAGCGGGAGAGACTATTCAAATTCTGACAGGAGAGGAGATAAGGAAGTTCAGGGCGAAAACAGCAGAAGAACAGACCGTGAAAGTTCCAGGGAAAGGTACCACAGCTCTCCCGAGGGAAGACAGAGTAAAGATCCCAGAGCCAAAAAAATTGTTGAAATTGATGCTAAAGGACCTGCAAATACTCAGGAGCCTAAAAGCAGTAAACCTTCCAGCTCTGCTGAAGCAACTGCAGAGAGCAAGAAGACTGATGAACCTAAAAAGGATGAGAAGGTCTCCTCCCAACCATCCAAAGATCCTCAGGGAGCTGGTATTCTCACAACACGCACTGGGGGTGCGTATATTCCTCCAGCCAAACTACGTATGATGCAAGCTGAAATAACCGACAAAAGCAGGTAGGCAATTTGAACTTTTGATTTATACTTATAATTTCTATTTTCAAATATCTTTTTCTATTAGGTGTTTGTTTCAAGAGTATTTTTGTTGGGTAAAAATCAAGTTCAAGTAGAAATGGTGTGTTCCGAATTTTCAGACTTTTGTCCTCATCTTTGTTGTTGTTTTCACAACGTTTTAGCTGAAGTATCCTTCAGTTATTTTTGGGCAATCAAACTTGGGATACTTTATATCCTAATCAGATGCTTATATAGAACTTGAATTTTTTTTCTGCATGGAAGAAATCAATGATGCATCTCTGTTTCTGATGCACATCCATGGTAGGTTGCTTTTTTAGTCTCTATACCACCAAGATCTGCAATTGGAGATTAAGCTTTCAGATCATGAAACAATAAGTTATCATAACAATGCAATTTGCATTTCCCTCTGATTATTCGGGTTTGGGAATTAGTCATGTCGTTTGGAACGTCTCTTATATAATTAGATTTAGATATATAAGTGGTTGGGCATTCTGACTTTAGAATCATAATACACAAGTTCAAATCTTAGTTATATTAATATATTCAAATTGAAGCTAATACACTTGGAAATGATATTCTCTCCTGCTTTGGATTGAATAATGCATCTAGTGCTATTCAAAAACTCACCATGGATGTTCATCAGAGATAAATAGAAATGTAAATAAACAAAAAAAAGTCTTACATGTGTGAAACATCAGTGTATAAAAGAAGAAAAGAAAAGCCTTGTTTATATAAATATTTGATAAAATTATATAATGGCTCTTTTTTGTGTATTCATTATGTGGACTGTAGTCCTCATTTTTACTACCCCTGAGATCAGGCTTGATAATTTGCATATTTTTATGCAGACTATAGTCTTCATCTTTATATTTATTAAATTTACTTTTAGAATCCTTTGAGATGAGGCTTGATAATTAGTATATTATTTATGTGGACTATAGTCCTCTTCTTAATATCTGATAAATTTATTAAATTTACTAGCCTTGAAATCAAGCTTGAAAGTTTTCATCTTTATGTTTGCTACTAAATTTACCCACCTTGAGATATGGCTTGATAATTTATATATTTATTATGTTGTCTGTGATTCTCAACTTTATAGTTACTAAATCTACTATCTTAGGGATGAGTCTTTATTATTTGTATATTTATTAAGCAGTTTAATGTGTTCAACTTTATAATTGTTAAATTTACAATATTTCAGTTGATTTTATATGCAAATTATCATGCTTCATCTTTCGAATTCTAAAAAAAATGAAAACTTGGACAATAGTAAAAAGAAGAGGTGTACAAATCATCAAGTTTCATCTCTTAGACTTTTATGCTTACCAAAATGGTAAGCATAAAAGTCTTAAATAACAGGATAAAGAGCTATTATTGTTTTAAAAATCTAAGAGATGAAACTTGATTATTAATTATGTCTTTATCATTTTATAGACAAAATTTTAGATGTTGTGCTGAGTTTTTACTTTTTTCTTAAACCTTCACGTTAAAATTCAGAATCTACACTTATATTCTATTTGTTTTATTTCAACAAATTGTCAGACCTCATTTTACAAGTCTTGTCCATTATATTCTGTTGAATACTTTAGAAAGATTACATTTTGTTATTCTTTGCATTTTTATTCAGTGTCGCATACCAGAGAATATCATGGGAAACTTTGCGTAAAAGCATTAATGGTTTGATCAACAAAGTCAATGTTAAGAATATCATAGATATTGTGCGAGAACTATTTCAAGAAAATATTGTCCGAGGAAGGTAAGTTCGTTTTCTTTTTTCTATTTATTTTAAACTGAAACATATTCAAGAAGTTTTGCAAACTTTTAAATGATACTGTGAGTAGGTAATAATTATGTATCAGTACACATTAATACCAACCATCTAAATATTTTAAATATGACAATGGCTTTATCTTGCTAGTCATCTCTTCTAGGTCCATCATAGTTTAGCAAGATGACCTGTTTCAAGTTTATACATTATATCTTCTAATAAATATTCTTTTTAGTCATCAATATTTGACTATAAACTTTATTTGTATATGCTTAGATATAAGCTCTTAATATTTTTTACATTTACTTATTTATCAGACCAAGTGTAAACAAACATTAATTTAACTAACTTGAAAAAAATTAATGTTGATGGATAATATTAACAAAGATAATTGTATATAATCATATAGAAATTAAATTTATTTTTGAGTTTCTTTGGCTTCTACTACACATTTTAATTTGTCAGTTACCCTGTTATATAAGTCCCAGATTGTTTCTAGTGGAATTCTGTCCTGACAATGCTTCAATTTATCTTTATTCATTGCATAATTCCAATCATTTTGATTATTGTGTACACAGTCTCTCTAAGGCATTTCAAGAACTTTTAAACACAAAACCTGTTCTCATAAATGTGACTTAAAAGTTTTAAAAGCTCATACATTACTGCACTTATTTACTTCTTAATTTTTAAAATCAAATTTTCAAAAAAGAGGAATAATTAACCTTTGTAAAATCTAATATCTAAACACAAAAAACTCTTTAAAAAATTATTTTATAAGTGTTAAGCTACCTTTAAAAATTCTGTACTCTTGGTCTGATCACCCTATTAATTAAATCTTCGAAATATAGAAATGGATTAACCAAAACTAATATTTGAACTCAGAAACTTTAAAGAATCAATTTCTAAGAGTTAGATAACGTACATTTAAAAATTGTCTACATTTTGTCTGATCTCCTTGTATTTCTAATTACCTATTGTTTTTTTTTTTTTAATTTTCAGAGGTTTATTGGCTCGTTCTTTACTTCAGGCCCAGGTAGCATCACCAACATTTACACATGTCTATGCTGCTTTAGTAGCTATTATCAATACAAAGGTAAGGTTGATATTAGTTTATAGTTAAATATGTTTTGGCAAGAAATTATATCATTGAAGCAGTTATTCTGCTTTAAGTCTTCCTATTTTAATAGTTTTTCTTTCTTGGTAAATCATTGTCAAAACAAATTTTCATATCAATTTTTATAATACAAGGGTCCTTCCAAAAGTAATGCTTCCAATTTTTTTATTTGACCCTAATGGATTAGAGGGGGTTGCCAATTGCGTTTTTATAATGACTGAACTCCTGTATTCATGACCTGAAACTTTCATCACTTCTGCAGATATTGATAAGACACTCTTAAAAAAGCAACCTCTGTCATGGACCTGCATCAGAAGCAGAGATGCATTATTGAATTTCTTTGTGCAGAAAAATTGAACTGATTAACATTTACTGGCATCTGTTCAATATTTATGTAGCTTGTGAAGTTGATGTTAGCGCAGTAAGGAAATGGGTTTGTCAATTTCAGAGCGACAACAGAGATGTAGATGACAAAGGATGTTCTGGATGTGAAAATGGACTGCATTATTCATCGTTGGCAAAAGTGCATTGAAAATGGTGGTGGCTATAAAGAAAAATAAATTCCGGAGCGCTAAACTTTTTTTCATTTAATTGTACCACTCCTGTCTTTCTAGCTTTTTTGGAGTCTCATCAGTGTCAATACGTAGCAACAAAGTGATTAAACTTTCAAGTCATGCTTGCATAAGCTCAGTCATCAAAACAATGCAATTTGCAATCCTGATTCATTCGGGTGAAATAAAAAAAAAAGGAAGAATTACTTATGAAATAATCCTCTTAGAAGAGAAAGACAAAAAATAGATCTTTTCTCTTAATCTCATGTTAAAGAAAATATTAATTATTTTTCTTTAAACCATAATAACACATTTTTTAATATAGCTTTTAAAGAACTAGAATTCTTGATGATAATTATTCAAAAGCAAATATTTATATTTAATGCACTTAATTACTGCAACTGCCATCAGCCTTTTAGAGTTTATCCCCTTTACTATGTATATGAAAAATTCTTCACTGCCTTGATAAATAAGTCAACAAATAACTCTGGAATAAAACTATAGTTATCATCTTGATGAATGTGTTTCCACAAATATAATTAACTGAAAAAATTGTTCTATTTTTCTCCTTTTTGTTTTTCAACTGTTAGTTTCCTCAAAATGGTGAATTAATCTTGCGTAGATTAATCATACAGTTCCGAAGAGCCTTCAAAAGAAATGATAAAAATGTTTGCATCTCATCATGTCGTTGTATTGCTCATCTGGTAAATCAACAAGTGGTAAGAATTTTTTTTTTTCATCATAACTTGGTGATAGTAATAATAGTCAAACTTCTACTTTTGTTTCATTGCAATTGATGAGAAGGAACCCATGACTCAACAACTTGTCTTGATTTTACAAACCCATATTTTTAAATCTAAAATTTATACTTGTACAATGTTTGATATGTACATAGGTTTTAAGTTTAGCTTAAAACTTATGTAATAAATAAAAGCCTCTACATATTCAGTTATTTCTTTTGGCTAAATGCCTGGAATATTAGTTTTCCATGTTACCATTTTAAGAGCTCTAATCAAATACATGTATCATTGATAGTAAAAATCAAATTTTGTCTTGTCAAATTTATGGGGGTTACATATTTTATAGATATTTTTTAACAAGATTCAAATAAAAAATAGAATCAAAATTTGTAGAAACATGATTACTGTCTAAAAAAATAAAAACATACATAACAATAATATTACGGAATCTACTTGTCCAAATAGACTACTTGTAGCTTGTGATTTACATATATCATAAAAAATGAAAAGATATTTTGCTCATTTGATTTCAAAATAGTTCAACAAATAAAAAAAAAAAGGACTATTGAATACCAGAGTATTCAGCTTCAATTCAATTTATCATTGGTGTAAACTGCAAGTTATATCAGAAACGTATATATAGATCACATACTACACCAGCATCCTATATTGAATAGCTAGGTGATTAATATAGTTATCATTTGTAATGATCCTAAGATCATTCTAGGGTATAGTTATTAATGACAAACATGTATCGAAAAGTTGAGTAAACCATAGTATTAGAAAAAACATTTTTTCTCTGTAGTCTCTACCCAGACTTGTATTTATGAAGAGGGGGAAAAGTTCACTATTTTATAGAAAAGAATAAATATAAAACTAATTAAATACATTGTTATTAGGTTGAGAGCCAAAATCACTTTAAGTTCCAATTCTTATTGTTTTTTGCTAATAAACACTAATAGTTGTTATATTCTAATTAAGATATGGCATTTACCTGATCCCTACTCTTATTTTATTCATTTACCCTTAGGCCCATGAAGTTTTAGCACTGGAAATTCTTACTCTATTATTGGAGAACCCAACAAATGATTCTGTTGAAGTAGCTGTAGGCTTTCTAAAAGAATGTGGCCAAAAGCTCACTGAAGTTTCTCCAAGAGGAATAAATGGTAAGTAAACATAAAACCCTATTTAATTTTATGAGATTTATTTATTGAAAATGCCAGCAGATATTTAGAATATTAGATTATTAAAATATTTGTATTTAGTTGAGAAACACATTGTTCAATTAGTAACTGTATTATGATCCAATAAATAATGGCTTTATTTATAAGTTAAGAGATATTAGATTTTCTAAACTTATTAGATTTGTCTTTTATTGATTTCTACTCTCATTTTCACTACCTTTTGGCAGATGTGTCCTTTGGCCTACCTCAGGTTTTATTCAAACTATGGAACCTTCTTAGAACTGTAAACTTATTCCTTTATTTAATTTGGATAGACTATCCTCATTTTGTAAGTTATTAGGTACTATGTTAATTTATATTAGGTATTTTTAAATTAGTTTTACTTGCAGTTAGCATTGAACTTATAACTACTTATAACCTCTATATAAACCAACTACAGTGCCACGTGCCCTGAAGGTTCCTTATTTGAAGTAATACCAGAGAAAAGCCAAAGGCCACATTGTATGAAGATAAATCTGAAGATGAAACTAGTAATCCTAATAACTGGATGATTTTTATTGTAAGAAAGTATAAGAAATATATAAAAATGGATTTTTTTCACTGTAACTGGTTCCTGTTAAAAAGTTTTATCTTTATTAGCAAAATGATCAAAGTTTAATTAGTATATGGATGTCACTCTACTTGGTTTACACAATTTTTATATATATGTATATATCTATGTGTGTCTATTTTTCTTTTCAGCAATTTTTGAACGTTTACGAAACATCTTGCATGAAGGCAAAGTGGATCTGCGTACTCAATATATTATTGAAGTTATGTTTGCTGTACGAAAGGATGACTTTAAGGTATAGTAACCATCTTACATAATCTCAACTAAAATTTCTTCACACTGTTTAAAATGGCATATAAAAAATTGTGCTTTTCCCATTTATTACTTGCTGTTTGTGTTGGATATTGGACTGGGTGTAAGGCAGGTCAGTGCCAAACATCTAAATAAAGTATCTGTTTTCAGTTTGGACAAACCAATGCATTTAGATAAAAGAAATGCACCCATAAATGTCATGTAAGTGTTGTGGTTGCCGAGTGGTTAGCAATTAATAACGGAACAAACAACCAAGTGATAGATAGAGAGTTTCTAGCAGAGTAAGTTAGTGATACAGAAATAGTTAGTGATAGTGTAATCAACTGACATCTGGTTAGCCCATCGCTGCCTTCTCGTCGTAGCGACGTAGGTGACTGTTTATATGCCCATTGGACGAGTCCATGGTTCGGTAATCGAAAGGGGACATAGCCCCCACAACAGTAAGAGAATTAAATATTTCACACCTGTAGCTTGGGGGAGGTGACCTATGTGCCTAAATCCATTGGGAACAGAGCTATATGAAGTGATTATTATATAAGGATTAAAATATTTTGGTCCTGGCTGAGTGAATTTGAGAAACTGTAAACAGTCAGTCCTGTACTTCATCTTCAGATCTCATCAATTCTCTCTCCCGCTCTCTCTCTCAACTGCCTTTTTGCCCACTTAGATAAATAAACAATTGCTCTACAATCAGGAGTGTGTTGTTATTGTCAGGTTATAGCATTTGCACTGATATATTTCACCATATTATCTTATGAGAAAGAAACCTAATTAATGTATATGTCAAATCAAATAAAGAATACACACAAAAAACAATTTGAAGATTTATTCACAAAATGCCAACATGTTTTTGCACAGAAACTTGCATAAATTGAAATCAATATTGCAGTGATAAAATTTATCAAATTTTGTCATTTTCAAAGAGGATTTTAGAATCAAAACAACAACAATTACAATCTCACCTGTCATTTTCATCTCTCTGTTAAACAAAAATTTATTATATTTACTTTATTTAAAGAAAGTATATAATTAACAATTCACTTTAACAAAAAGCAGAAAAGAAACATATTTTGTTTTGTTTAATGACACATTAATCTCTGTGGGCCATGTTACATTATTTAGTGTTTGGGGATTTTTTTTGCATGTGTGTTTTAAGATATAGAATTAGGATTTTGCTATCGTTTTATTTATTTTTGTTAGATTTTGCTGAAGTTTTTTTTATTTTCTTTTAATAAATTTAATATTTTTTCTGATTTAGTCGTTCATTAACTCATAATGAAGCCAAACAGTGTAGGTGTTGATAATAATGGGAAATCATATTTAACCACTTCTTTTTAATTTTTTGTCTTATTTATTTTTATCTAATTTGGAATAATTGTAATCTATCTTTGATAGGATCATCCTGCAGTGATAGAGGATCTGGATTTAGTCGAAGAAGCTGATCAATTTACCCATTTACTGACACTAGATGATGTTGGAGGAGGGGAAGAAATTTTGAGTAAGTGATTTTTTTTATTAATTTTTGTATTTATTTTCTTTTATATTATCAAGTTATGAATCACATCCATAGTCAAAACAAAATAAATGTTAGCTTGATCAAACTTACTGAAAGATGTAATTAGATTTTTTATGTTTCCTGAGATTAAAATCAAAATAAAAAAAATTCTTCAGTTTTATTAAAAGATTTTATTTCTTTTATTTTACAGATGTATTCAAGGCTGATGATAATTTTGTTGAAAATGAAGAAAAATATAATGTTTTGAAAAATGGTAAGTTGATATATTAATTCACAAAATTTCAATTTTTCCATGAATAAATTAATTGAAACTTAATTTTGGATGTTGTAGAGGTTGATACCAGTTCTGAGGGCATTTACACTAAGTGTTTCCCTTATTCTGCAACATAATAGAGAACAGAATTATTAATTAGTCAACTGATACTTTCTGACATAAAATAGAAACAGCTACAGATTAATAGACTTGGATTTCAAATTCCACAATCTGATCCACCCAACTGAATTTAAATCCAAAAAACATGATCAAAATTTAATCTCCCCCATTTCTACGTAAATAAAAAAAAAAATAATAAATGAGTGCTGATTTAACAAACTGACTGGTGACAGACATCATTTTTGGTTTCCTCTCAAAAACATTTCAAAATTTTTAATTTTACACAAAATAATTTTTATTATAAAATTTCTTTGAAAAAGTTTTTTGTTTACACACATTTAGGAATAATAAAGGGAATGTTAATTTCTTCACAGTGCAGTTATCAATATCAAGTTTGTTCTTACTTGTGCCACTTGATTTTCACTTTAAAAACTTCAGCTTTGATGAAATAGTCGGATAACAGTATCTGGGAATAGGCTTATATGTGAGGTTTTGCTGAAATCATAATTTGAGGGACAGCTTATATGTGAGATAGACTTATATGCAGGAAAATACAGTATGTTTCTACCAATTAACTCTTTGACCTTTTTTTTGTGTTTAAACTCAGGAATCTACTTGCCTTAATTGGGAGTCTTTACAGAATTTAGAGCTTAACCCTTTATTTAAACTATGGGTGTAGCCTGCTCTTGTTGTATTATCTATGATCAGGTCAGGATTTTAAGCCTTTGAAATGAATTCTTAGTAATACTACCTTTAGGTAGGATTGAAATCCCTACTTTTAGATAATGCTTACTTAGAACTGTAAGAACTCAATGCTTTTGTCTGTTGGACCATGGGTCCAGAATTTTTGGAACTTATAAACCTACTGCAAAATCTAGTTTATTATATTACTGTTCAATGTATCTATATTACTGCTCAATGTATCTATTTTAGTTGTCAAAATAGATGGAGAAATTATCAAGGATTCTTTTTGGATATCTTTTTTGTTACTCTAGAAGTAACAAAAAAAAATATCCAAATATTAAACAATGTTTGTGCAAAAGAAAAATTGGATTATATTGTGAAAAACAGTTCATTGAAGTAGACTGCCTTTTAATCGTGATACTGACAAGGTATTATCATAAGTGAACTTTGTGGATAGAAAATTGTTCTGAACTTTGAAGATGATTTTACCTTTGAATAAAGTTGTCTCTAAATGGTCTTTCAAATTTAAACAGACATACACTCAGAAATGAAGCCAAAATGAAATTAGATGAAGAATTTAATAGGGTTTTCTGCAAGAAACGCATTTGTAACATTTTTTTAAATTTTTTTTTTTTGTTTCAGAAATTCTCACAAGAAGCTCAGATGAAGAGAGTGGGGATGAAAGTGGGGATAATAGTGAGGATGATAGTGGCACTGAAGATGAAGCTGCTGAAACTGGTTTGTACAATTCTATTAAGATTCTCACTTTGGAATCAAACTTTTTGTTGTTTTTTAAATATTTTTTTCCATTTTGTCTTCTCTAGAAATTTTCTGTTAATTATGAGCCCACAACCATCCAATTTTGTTAATTGACTCCTTAGCAGCTATCTTTCTGGCTCAAAACTAAATCTAATTTGTTTCATGGGTCCAAATACCCTCTATATCAAACTTCAAGTCTCTTGGCCAAAAATTGGCATAGTAGTTTGGTAGAGACTGGTCCTCAGACACGCACACATAAAAAGTCAATTTATATATATATTAAGTCATTGTAAACCTACATCACTGCCACAAAGAAAATTAAGTTTTGGGTTTGAGAAAAAAAACCCAATGATCATTAAAAATGGGCAATGCCTGGTACTTCTGCTAGTTAATCTGTAAAAAGTATTTAATTATCAGAAATAAATATTGTTTTTCTCTTGTTTTATAATCTTTTTTTTTTTTCATTCCAGAACAAACTGAACAAATGATTATTGATAACACTGAAACAAACTTGGTTGCTCTACGACGAACAATATATTTGACAATTGCATCTAGTTTAGACTTTCAGGAATGTGCCCATAAATTGCTTAAAATGGATCTCAAACCAGGCCAAGAGGTAAGGTTGTCTCTAAGCTTCTGTTGTTAATAGATCTCAGTCAAATTTATATTCATACATATTGGTATTCTAGCCAATCAAAACAAAGGAGCTAAATTTTAATTCTCGGACGCTAAAACGAAAAAGAAATATTAAAACCGTTCTTTTACTCAGTGTCTCGGCGTCCTTTGAACTGTCAACATCGCCTCCGTCATGATGCTATTTGCAGTCGTGACGGAGGGCTCTCTATTATATTCCTTACGGGACAATACTTCAGATTATTCAAACATCACATGGGACGATTCTCGATTCTTCACACTGTAAGTTCGAACACAATATTCAATTCAAACAATTATCAAAAAATGACTTTTCTTCAACATTGACTTCCACACAGTAATCAGCACAGAACTATAACATTTAGCTATTTTTATACACAGTGTATGGTTGAAGACAAACAAAATAAGTTAATCAATTTATATTTTTATTTCTGGTATAATGAGATCATAAGTGTGATAGTTGTTAAGGAGGCAGAGATAAAGATGTCGTTAAGTTCTAGTTGGTCATAGTCTGTGTACTGGAAACTGAGTTAGTTTTATCAACTAGTTGTTCATGGTCTCAATTATGAACTGTTGTTGAATTCTAGTTGGGCATGGTCTTTTTCTCTTTCTTTTTCTTCACTTCTTTCTTTCTCTCCTCCTTCATTCCCTTCATTCTTTCTTTGATTCCTTCATTAATTCTTTCCTTTCTTTTTTTGTTCCTTCCTTCCTTCCCTCATTCATTCATTCCTCCCTTCTTTTCTTCTTCTTTTTCTTCCTTCCCTTCCTTTTAGCATGACAAAAATTATAATAATAATAATAATAATAATAATCAATGAATCCTCCTTGACAATAGGCCAATAATTACCAATATAAATCAATAAATAACAATGGAACCAATTAAACTTGGTTTTCCTAAAAATATCAAAAGGGGACAACAAACGCTTCCTTTTGAAAATATACGTTCTTAAAAAAAAAAAAAATAACTATTATCAAAATTTCCACAGGTTGTGCTAGTTATTACAAAGTGGCCCAACTTCACTTTTTCCGGCAAACTACAAAGTGGTCCAATTTCACTTTGTCCCTCTCATCTCTGTTGCCACTCAAAAATCAATATGTCCATCTACAAACAGTGCAGACAAAAGTTTAATCAGACTTTAGTAGAATCAACTTGAGAGGAAAATAAACGTTTGATTTTTGCCAAAAAAAAAGAACTCCTCATAAAAAAAATAGCAACATTGAATTCTTTAGAAAAAAATTATTATTTAAGGATGTTATATTCCTCAATACTTAGGAAATAAGACAACGTAAGTTACACCGAGTGGAAGTGTAGAAGGGGTTT
>JAUZSX010042119.1:0-20341 GCA_034780655.1 Idiosepius hallami
CATAAAAATATCAAGGCAAACATTGCAAAGGACTCTGCATGAAAATGGTCTGAAAGGAAGAAGACCAAGAAGGACTCCATTGCACACCAGAAAACACCTTGCAGCACGTCTAAAGTTTGCTAGGACCCATGTGAATTCTCCAGAGTCCGTTTTCTCAAGTATTTTGTGGACTGACGAAACAAAAATTGAATTGTTTGGCCATATGGATGCTTCTTACGTTTGGAGGAAGAAAGGAGAAGCTTACAATCCAAAGAACACCATACCCACGGTGAAACATGGTGGTGGTAGCCTAATGTTTTGGGGCTCCTTTTCGGCTAGTGGTCCAGGTAGTTTGGTCAAGATAGATGGAACCATGAAGAAGGAGCAATATTTGGAGATACTCCAGAAAAACATTAGACAGGATGCGGAGAAGCTCCATTTAGGACCAAACTGGGTCTTTCAACAGGATAATGATCCAAAACATACTGCCAAAATAGTCAAGAAATGGTTTGAGGATAATCAAATTAATGTTTTGGAATGGCCTAGCCAGAGTCCCGACCTGAACCCTATCGAAAACCTCTGGCACATATTGAAAACTGAGGTTAAAAAGCGGAAACCTAGAAATTTGAGGGATTTGGAGAACTACTGCATTGAAGAATGGTCAAAAATCAGTGTTGATGCTTGTAAAAACCTTGTTGATAAATATCCAAAACGGTTACAGGCAGTTATTAAGAATAAAGGGCATGCTATTGACTATTAGTAAGAGAGGTATGAATAATTTTGAACTAGTGCCATTATTGTTTTTCTTTGTATAATGTTTCAAACTTGCATAATTTATTTATTTGTTGAGTTTAAATTAAATGCTTATGCTTGATTTATTGTTTGAAATCCCTTTAATATTGTCTACCATCTGGTTTGAGCAATATTCTTATAAAAATCTCAAAGATCCGAGGGGTATGAATAATATCGGGCACAAGTGTATGTTTTTATCGTTATCCAACCAGTCGTTGCAGTGTCATTTATTTACATGTACTTTTGAGCCAAGCCGGCCGCGTGTGTTCTTTATCGTTCTTCTACAAGAATAGTAACAGATCCAAATAAATATCCCAATAGTAGCAGTAATAGTAATCTATGTGAATAGTAGTAGTATAAGCAATAACAGCAATAGTCATGTCTGTGTCGTTTGAAATTTTGTAAAGTTAAAATTTTGTTGCTTCATTAAATAAGGTGAATTATGTTCTTTCTGTTCTGTGATTGGTTGGACTTCATTTTCCCTCCACATATAATATATCAGTACAATCCTGATGATCATACCCCATAGTTTTTAGACAGAAAAACAATGCAAAACCCCCACCCACAAATCAAAAACAAATAAATAAAAATGTTTTACCTTTTTGTCAAGATTTTCAGCACAAAAATTGAATGTAATCAATTCACCTGCTTGAGAAATCTCTTCTGCTGATACCTGGGGGGGAGAGAGAGAGAGTGAGAGGGTGAGAGTGAGAATGAAATGGGAAAGAGAGAGAGATATGGAAAGAGAGAAAGAGAAAGTGGGAGAGAATAAAATAGGAAGAGAGAGGGAGAGAGTGGAATGAAAAGAGAGAGAGAAAGGGAGAGAAAAAAGAGAAACAGAAAGACACTGAAATAGGGAGAGAGAAAGAGAAGGAGAGAAAGAAAAAAAATTAATGAGTAATGAAGAAAAAAAAAATGTTTAAATTAAAAGGATTTAAAATAAAAAAACTCTAAACATAAAAAATATTTCATTTTAGCAATAAATGTAAAACTTTTGTGTAACAAGTCTATATTGCACGTGCCAGGAAACATTTAATAATGTGATTGAATTGAGAAAATAAAAAAATTAAAGACTGAAACAAATAGAATTCTTTGTTTGATATAAAAATTAAATAAAATGATTTATGTTTGTTTGTTTTTAAAGGCATATCAACCCTTTTAGGTCATTTAAATGCCGAGAATAATTACTTATGGTAAACGTTATTTTTATACACTCATGTTTTTTTTTTATAATAACAAAAGTTGCACTATAGCTGGAAGGAAGATAGGGCTTCATACTTCTTCCAAGGGTATTAGTCAACATTGATTTATTATGTAAAAATCATGTAAATATTAAGTTCAGTCAAATTGAAACAATCGAGTATGAGACAAAATTGAAATGGCAACAACACTTATGGCCTTGTAGAGAATCTAGATTTATTTCTGAGCACTAAGACAGTTTGATGATTGTCTGCTCAAAATATGACTTTTTTTCTATTTTGAAAACTCATTAGATAAGCTTAAATAAGTAAATAATAAAAATAAAAATAGTAATTTTAATAGTAATAAAAAACAACACTTAGTAGACAATCCTAAAACAGTTAATGAAAATAGTTAAACAAAATAAAAATTAAAAAAAAACCCTTGATTACAGTGATTGATCCAGATCCAACAAAAATCTTAAAATACTTAAACCAAATTTAAGCAAAAGAAAATAAAAATAAAAAAAACCCTTAAAGCCTTACAGTGATTGATCCAGATCCACCACGACTTAAAGCCTTTGTAAATGGAGAACACGAGACAATCTGAAAAAGAAAGAAAAAAAAAAAGGATTAAAAACAAATTCTAAAGAAGAGAATTGTTTTGGTTAAAGGGCATATCAACCTTGAGACGGCAAGGTTGGAGCATTGGTAAAAGCTTGGAATATGGAATCGTATTACCAGAGTTCAAATCCCAGTCAAAACCATCGCATCTTATTTAGCTGCCTCACGCAGATGAGGCTCATTTACTCGGGAGAGTAATTAATCTAGGTGAAGGGCAACACTGATTACAAAAAAGCCCAGGGACGTAAAAATGGCCTTGTGCCTTACTTGGGTTGGTGCTCGATCAAGTGAACCACAAGAGATGTTGCTGTTGGACTTGAGGTCGACTTGCGCATTACGATTAAAAATGGCCTTGTGCCTAACTTGAGTTGGTGCTCGGCCAAGTGAACCACAAGAGAAGTTGCTGTTGGACTTGAGGTCGACTTGCGCATTACGATTCCAAATTAATGTTTAAAAATAAAAAAAAAAAGATCTTTTCTTGAGTGCAATTCAACTGTCTCAAGTGGTCTTCCCCACCCTAGAGAGAAACCATGGGGGGGGAATAGGAAGGGGGGTCACTTTCAAAAGGAAACAAAATGATTTAAAAAAAAAAATAATCCTCTGACCTGTCCTAAAGTACATTCTATTTCACCAAGAAAGTCATCATCATCAAGAGTTGACGTTGCATTGTCAATGTCATAAACACAGATTTTCAATTTCTGAACTTCTTCAAAGAAATATCGAATTGGAATCGCTTTGGAAAATTCTGGATTCAAATTATTGATGATTTTTTCTGTTCTTCCAATCTAAAAAAAAAGAAAAAAGAAAAACAATCAAAATTACTGTCGAAATATTAAAACTTTTGTATTTGTGTTTATTGTTTTGTCTAATTATCTCCCTTTGCTGTGTACTCTCTAGTTTCTTAGTTCATTAAAACCTATATTCTAGGTAAACGGGTCTTTTGTTCTCTCTCTTTACTACATAAGAAATCCAAAAGAACTTTATAATTGTGTTTGTCTGGGCAGTTTGTGTTTACTAAGAGGAGTGTCCTAAGAGGAGTGTCCTAACAGTCGCCTGAGGTTGGTTGTAAAGAAATGGAAGAAAATAGAGGTGGCATTTTGACACCAATCGTGAGGAAAAATGATGACAAGGGAGAGAAGAAAAAAAAAAGTGTGAGATGTCCACATTTTTTGGTGCTTGACGAGTTTGAATGGATTTAATTAAGTTTTAACCCTTTGAACCCAAATGGGCCGATATATCAGCCCCGACAACATAAGGCCAAATACGACACGCCAAAATTTTGACTTTAATATGTTCCTCTAATATAACGACTCTGGGTGACTACTCGGTAATTTTCATAAGTTGGGGTTCAAAGGTTTAAGAATATATTTTTATTTCAAGAATGAAAGAATTTAAGGAATTGGATTATAAAATGTTTTGAGGTACAAAATTTATAAAATGTTTTGAAAAAAAGAAAAAAACTAAGCCTCGAGGCCCTTTCGCCCAACATCTCATCAGTAGAAAAATCATTGGTAATTGTAAAGGACTCAAGTAACAAAGAAAGAATTGTCTTTTCTTTTCTCTTTTTTGATACTACAGTTCTTGATACCAACAATTTTTCTCCTGATGAAATGTTGGGCGAAAGGGCCTCGAGGCTTAGTTTATTCCTTATTTTCTAAATTGGATTATATAAAGATATTTAGTTTTCATAACATAAAGATTTTATTAATCAGTTCCATTGATGAGTTTATTGTATTGATCTTTTATGTTTAATTATCAAACAATTAATTACAACTAGAAGTATTACCAGGCATTGCCTGGAACCAGGCACTTGACAATTGGGTTTTTATTTCAAAAACGCTTCATGTTTGAAAATTAATTATTATTTTCTTATTTTTCAAAAAAAAGATGAGGACAACAGTCTGCGAATAAATACATAGAATTTAGTATTAAAAAAGCATTAGAAATGAATTTAGTATTAAAAAGCATTAAAATGAATTTAGTATAAAAAGAAACATTAGAAATGAATTTAGTATTAAAAAGCATTAAAATGAATTTAGTATAAAAAAACCTTAGAAATGAATTTAGTGTAAGAAAACATTAGAAATGAATTTAGTATAAAAAACCCATTAACTGCTTCCTATATAATAAGACTTCCTTAATTACCTTAGTAGAAATCAGAGCCGAGTAATATTTCTCTAAATGTCTTATTTAGTCTCTTAAAAAGAAAAAAAGAAGAAATAATTTGATCGTACCTCAGTCCAACGACCCCTTTCAAATAAATAAACAGCAGCAAGAGGGTCCGACAGAGACATCAAATCTTTGTTGGTCAGATTGCGGCATTTGATGTATAATTCCACTGTACTTACACACTCACTTGAAAGGGGGGGAGCAGGAGAATACACAGACATCTGAAAAACAAACATTTTATTGCATCATTTCATTTTCTTTACTTCATTTTTTACTTAATACATTCATTGGCGATCACTCGTAGTCGAGTATGACTGTCCTCCGTTTAGGTCCCTGTGGATCCTTTCGAGAGGATGCCTGTGCATGATGTCTTTTAATGTGGATGCACCTGCAGTCACTACACGGTTCCTTGGCAAAGGATGGCCTTATTCCCATGGCATGGATAACCACAACAACTGGAGGCCATCCTTTGTTGCAGCCTTCCTCCACCTTCAGTGCTGTTGTGTCATTGTAGACATCATCTGCCACATCCATCGTTGAGGTCTAACACTATTTAACCCATAGTTGGATGGAAGATAGTGCTTCATACCTTTTCCCAACGATATTAGTCGACATGTTAAAGTAGACGGAACAACCTGAATTCGAACCCGCGTAGTACACTTCCGAAGTCAGATTGTCTATCCACTGAGCCACGTCGACCGTCTTAATACATTAAGTACCACATATACCATCTTGGAATTTCCTCTCTTCCAATGAAGACCATAACTGCGGTTCTTCTTGGAGAATATACAGTGGAACTATACAGGCACAAACGTCTATTTGCAGTGACTGGGGAATACTTAATTAAATTGTCTTAATTTCCAGCCTTTCTACCAACACCAATTGAACATTTTATTATTATTTGCTCTAAGAATCACTTCACAATTTTAAATCCCCCTCATCTGACTACTTCATCTGGAGAATTCTTAATTAAATCCTTCTGTTTTTCTAGCCTTTCTACCAATACCAATTGAACATTTTATTGTAATTGCTCCAATGCCACCTTCAAAGTTCTAATGTCCCTCATCTGACTGTTTACTTGCCAGCGACCAGGGAATGCTTGATTAAATCATCCTGTTTTTCCAGCCTTTCTACCAACACCAATTGAACATGCTACTGTAATTGCTCTAAGGCTCCCTTCACAATTTTAATGCCCCCTCATCCAACTACTTACTCGCCAGCGCCCCCAAAAAGTCCATATCACCCCCTCCAAGGGAGCCATACTGCCCACTTTGAAAACCACTGGTCTATGCCTATCTACTATAAACGCTCTATCACTGATATTGAGCACTCTGACTATAAATATAGGCAATCTTAACCTTTTAAACACTGAACAATCGATATCAGCCCTGGCGACTTCAGGAAAAAGAAGACACACACACAACGATATTTTAACCTCTACTTTTGAACCCTAACTTATTAATATTACCAAGTAGTCACTCAGAGCTGTTCAATTAAAAAAACATATTAGGTTCAAAATGTCAGTGTGTCTTCTTTTACCTTTGGTTACTAAGGCCAATATATTGCCCCATGGGGTCGAAAGGGTTAACCTACAGATTAATATATACATAAATTTCCTGATCAAAATACAATTACTTATGTTCTTGTTTCAAAAAATGGTTATTTTCAAAATACTTTCTTTTATTTCGAAAGATTAAACAATAGTTTTGAGATGTTTTAAATTTATTGTTTCAATTTTATTTTCTTTATCAAATTTTACTAAAAACAAAAACACCTTATTTTCTTCCTCTTTTTATTAAAAAAAAAGGACGTAGAAATAAAACATTTTTTACTTCAAAATTGATCCAGAAATATATTTTATTTACTTATTTATTAAAAATATTATAACATATCAAGGTATAAATTGTCAAAACGTTTCTTAACTCATTTAACCCTAAATAGCCGAAATATCGGCTCTGGTGATCTAAAGCAAAAAAAACGTATCTCAGTGACTTTAGATCATTTCGCTAAGTCAGGGTCCTCAGGTATAATTCGAAGCATGAAATATTTTTAATTAACAATGCAGAAACAAATAATAAAAATAATAATGGCGCTATTTCCCGCTTTAAACGTTGATCACGTGATCACAAGTCCCATTACGCATGTGCATCATGACGCAATGTTTGTCACAAGATCAAATGCGTTGCCTTTATCCTCATTGTTATTATTTATTTCACCTGTCTTGCTTGATTTTCTGATTGCATAAATTACTTATGTCTTTGTTTTACCTGTTCAAATATAATTTAGTTTTAAATATTCGTTTTTTAGAAATTTTAATCCTTTAGATCCTAACTTATCAAAATTACCAAGTAGTCACTAAGAGCCGTTAGAAACATATTAGGGTCAAAATAATGGCTTTATGTCCTCGAGCCTCAGGGCTGATATATCGGCCCTTTAGGAGCGAAAGGGTTAAAGTCATTTTTAAAAGTTTTTGATCGAATTGAAAAAAAATAGTTCAAGCTTCTCTATTTTAATTGTTGGGTTTAGGTTTTTATTTCTAATATTTGTATTTTCTAAAGATTTGACAAGTTTGTGTTCGTCCAAACAATTTCGGAGTTAAATGAAAATAAAGTTTAAAATATTTAAACGTTATGCGTTTTTTAGTTTATTTATTTATTTTTTTTAAATATACTACTCTCACACAACTTATGTGCCAAAAAAATCTCCGAATTTAAGTTCTAAAATAAAATGCAACATAAGTAAAGAAAGGCAAATAATAACTTGGAAAGGAGTAAGAAGTGGAGGAGACTGACTGAAATCGTTCATTCGTTACACAACAACAACAACACAAGCCTAAACAAAATTAATCGGCAAATAAATCAAAATCTTTTGTTGGCTTTTTAATAATTTCCACCAAAAATCTTTGAAGAATTAACTGAAAGAAAAAGCTGAAAGCACGAAGAAGAAGCATCATGTGGTTGTTGTTGTCGTTGGTAAAATTGTGTCACCACAGGTGGGTGCTACAAAAACCGTAAACACTGGCATAAAAAGGTGCATAATTTGCGACAATTCCATCATGTGCTGTTATGGTAAGGGGGCTCTGGTTGTCTAAATTAAATTTTAACCTTTGGAACCTTTGCCGACTTAAACAAAAGAAGACACCAATATTTTGGCCTTAATATCTTCTAATCAAGGGTTGGTAATTTTACAAAGTCAGGATCCAAAGATTTAAAAGCCACGCCTATTCTTTCTTCACTACAAGAATTGATGGTCTTTATTGACCTTTCGAAAAGTCTGGAGACATTTTACAAAAAAAGAAAGTGTGGAGATTAAGAAACGATTTAAAAATCAATTCAAACAAATCCTAGATAAGTTGGGTCGGGATCAGACAGACAGTGGGTTTTTGGTTTCTTAAAATGCCCATTATTAAATGGGTCATTATTTGATTACCATTTCCACACAAAAGTTAAATTGACCATTAAACTAGTAAAATAATTTTCTTTAAAAAATCATTATTAAAAAAAAAATTGAGTTAATTTTTTTTTTAGAGATTTTAATTTTGTTTTAATTTTGGAGAAAAGAAAAAATGAGCTTTTTTTCCGACTGGAAAGGAAATTTATTAAAAACTTATTAAAAAAACCTTCCCTTTAGTGTTTTTTTTTCTTTTGATATCAACCATTCAGTTTAGGACTTTTAAAATTATTTTTTATTTTTCTTGTTTGGTATTAAAAAATATTTCTACGATTTTTTTTTACTCAAAACGACGAATAAAAATAAATAAAATTGTTGCTCGAATCAAAAACCAAAACAATTTGTTGATTTGAAAAATAACAGAAAAAGGCAAAATAAAACAAAAACAGTTTTTTCAATTTTTTAAAAAAATGATTTAAAATTAAACAAAAAAACTGAAAAAAGTTTTAGCTTTAAAAAATACAAACATTTAGTCGAATTTTTTTTTTATTAATAAAAACAAAAAATTACATCAATTCTTAACTCTTAAATTTTATCTTTTTATTTAAAAACAATTTTTTAAAAGTTTTTTAATCTAAAAAATTATATCAAAATAAGGAGGAAAATTTACCAAAAAAAATCATTCAATCAATTAAAAAATTCAGAAAAATAAATCGTTTTTTTTCTCTAAACAAAAACGAAGTTTTTTTTTTTCAATAGACTTTTAAAACATTAAAAAAAAGTTTTATTTTTTAAACAAATTTTGACAATATAACCCAAACCGTAAACGCAAATAAATTTTATGGCAATAATTAAACAAAATGTTGAAATTTATTTTAAAGACAAAATTTGATTTAAACAGCAATTAGTTCAGTTAATAACAGTCAGTACCAATAAACAATCATTACTTACACTTTCTCTCATAAACCTTTTTTATCTCTCAAAAATAAGATTTACTTTGAAATGTTAAAAATATAAATTTAAATACCGTTTAGAAATAATTTTGTTTTCTTGTTCTGTAAGGGACTTTTAAAGTTATTATTTTTTTTTATAAAAAAGGTATTTTTTCACGATGACATTTCGTTTTATTTAAGTTGACATATAAAAAGTTGCCAAAAAAATTACTGTTTTTCTACGCGTGGATGCGAAGTCGTTTCAAGTTTCTATTTAGATAGAAAAAAAAAGCAGCAAATGATTTAGAAATAAAATTAAAACAATTACTTACGATAAAAAGATTAACAAATCCTAAGAAGATTAATTAAACAATAATTAAGAGTTGTTAAGTCAACTTAAAGAAAATAATTAAAAAGTTACGTTTTACACCTAACACCGGCAAAATTAAAAAGAGGCTGTGATGGTTTTTGTTTCAAAATCACAAAAAGGTTTAAAATATTTCAAAATATTTTAAAAATCTAGAAATTTTTGTCAATAATAAAAATATTTAATTTTCAAGAATCAAATATAACGATTATTAAATAAAGCACTTAAAAAAAGAAAGAAGTTTGATTTAAATGTCCATTTGCCACTAGGAACTTTTTATTTCTAGTTTGTTTTTTTCGATCTACACCGTTATGAAAAACTTTTAAAATGTCGTGTCTTTAGTTTTGACGCGTATTTTTTTTTTATAAATGGAGAAAGAAGACAACGTAAGCAGGCAGGTCATTACAAATATATATTTTAAATAATTATAGTCTAAGACATGTTTGGTTGGTTTTTAAATTAAAACTTTTTATTTAATCATTCAGATTCACACCATTTTTTTTGTTTAGGAAAAGAAAAAAATTCTCCAAATAAAACCCTACCTCTACCATTACGAAGAGCCACATAATTCTTTTAATGCCTGCCACACCCTAAGTTGTCTTCTATTATTTCGCAGAAATTAGGCCATGTTCTCTTTTTCTTGAAACACACCCCTAAAAAATAATAAATAAAAATAAAGATTACCCGTTGTTTTTTTTTACCGATTTTTTCACCACTAATAAAAAGATTTTTCATAACTAAAAACTAAAAAGCTTTCAGTTTTATTTGGATTGGTTGATTGGTAGTGTCCGGTGGAATGGACTATGCTGCCAGGGTGGCTCTGCTGCTGTTTCCCCAAGTGCCCCCGCCCATTCTACCCACTCTGTGTGCAGACTGACTGCAGACGCAAGGCAGGAGAACAGTAGCACCCCAGTTAGTTTCTCAAGAAATAAAGAGCTCTCTCCTCCTCCTCACCGACAGCAATAATAAAATTCTTTAATTTATGGGAGTTAATTTTTAATTAAAAACAAAAATTCTGATGAAAATTAAAAAAAGAAATACAACCCCTACCCCCCCCAAAAAAAAGAACACACAAACCCAAAAAAGGTCAATTCAATTAATTAATTACTATTTATTCATACACCTTCAATGGTCACACTTTTATCACATTCATACATTGTCTTTCCTTTTCTCACACCTTTAACCAAAACACCATAATAACAACTGACAACACACTTGACCATTAACTAATTACAAATTCCTTCACTCTCTCTTAACAGACAGGAGGCGATACCCAGCCTGAGAAGGAGGAACAACACTAAACCAATATTTCATAACAACATCTAAACACTTTTTAAGTGCAAATAAAATCCTCTAAAAATCAATTTTTGTCTTTTCTATCCGGTGTTGACCCGGATAATTTCCCTTCCTCCTCTATTCTCAATTATTACAAGATAATAACTCCTAATGGGCTGGTGGAGTGATGGAGTGTGGACGACTAAAAACTCTTGATCAATTTGGATTTTTCATTCTGAGACCTACAGCGAAGGTGGAAGAACAAAAAACAGGAAAACGGTTGACAATAATACTCTTAATACTATTTTTAAATTATTCAGACTTTTATTCTCATCTTTATTCTTATAAACACAATTTTTGTTTATTTATGTGAATTTCCCAGATCAGGCTTGATAATTAGTATTTTTTTGTAATCTTTCATTCCCATTTTTGTATTCTTTAAAAATAAAGATTTTTTTTTAAAATTTCAAAAAGGAATTTATTTTTCTTCTCTTCCAGGCTGATGAAGTGGAAGCATTAGCTGCAATTTATGCAGATGAATGGTGCGTTGTTGATGCAACTTCTTGCATTTATTGCATCCAAGTAACAGATGGCCAGGTGAAACCAAAATGGAAAATTTGTTTACAGGTAAATCTTCTTTACTCTTCTTGACCCCTTACATGCCTAACACCACTCCTAGCCCCTGAGGTACCCCCACATTATTCTTGGCCTCCTTAGATGTCCCCACATTGTTCTAAATATATCAACCCTAAAAGGCTGATATATCGGCCTTAATAACTTAAGACAAAAAAAGATACACCTACATTTTGACCCTAATATTGTCCTTTAATAGAAAGGCTCTGAGTGCCTAGTTGGTCATTTTGGTAAGTCAGATTCCAAAGATAAAGGCCGTAATATTAGCATGCGTGTGTCTGTCTTCATTTTGCCTTAAGTCGCCAGGGCTGATACATCGGTTCTCTAGGGTTCAAAGAGTTAATATATGCCTTCCAATAGAATACAAACGTTTGGATTTGAAAAAAGTGTCCAAGTTTAAGAAAGTCTTTTCAGATTCGTGGAGTTTTTGTAAATTGTAGAAAATCCAGACTTTATATCAATGTCAATCCAAAAGTCCAACTTTGAGGATTATTTTCAGATTTGGAAAACTTCCACTGTTTTTGTATAAAAAAAAAGCTTCAGTAAACCTTTGTATGTCACCTACTTTAACTTAAAATTCTTCTACCTTATCACATTTTTTAAATACCTTACCTGCTACGATGTACACTTTAAATACTTTAAGCTTTGTTTAAATGTAATTCACAACTGGCCAAGTAGTCACTAAAGAAAAGCAGATTAAACATTTCTAACAATTGAAATTTATTTTTCTCCTGGGTTTTTTCTCTTAATGCCTGAAAGGTGAAACATATGCCCCAAAATAAATATATAACATCATATTCCTACGGTGGTAAGTGAAAATGTCCATTTGCAAAAAGGTCCAATTTGCCATATTGCCCATTGGCAATAATGTCCAATTTTTTTAACATCCACAAAAAAGAACCAAAAAAAAAAGTCCAAACGAAAACATTGCAACCCAAAAAATAAATTGCTTAACTTTTCTGAAGAACAAAATAATCATTTATTTAAATTAATTTGATTAAAAGAAAATTGGGCTTTTTTGCCAATGGACGATTTTGCATAATTGAATAATCTTTGGTAGACATTAAAATAATTGGACATTACTGTGGATGGGTGAAATTAAAATGGATCTTATGGCAAATTGGACCTTTTTGCAAATGGAAGATTTGACTTGAAACCACTTCTACGTCTCATCTTTTATAATATATGTTTATATATAAGAAATTGATTTTATTTTTTGTTTCTTAGGTGATTATGCCAGTGGATTATCCAAGTGAAGCCCCTCCCCAATACCAACTCAAGTAAGTTGAGCCATTGCGTCTTTTAAACAAAAAAATCTACGCACCGACTGACCAATATTTTTAATTCATTTTTTTTTTTTACTTTTTTTTAAAATCTATATTTTAACTGATGATGATGATGATGATGATTAAGAATAGTTTTGTTTCTTTTTATAAATAGTTGTCCCTGGCTACGAGGAACAGAGAGACATCAACTGGAAGACAAATTACAAGAAATATACATGTAAGTATTCTTATATATTATATACATCTAGGTATTTTTCAACTAAGTATTAATATTAGTTTGTCCCAGAAGTTTGTGGACACTTTGAAATATTACTCTTTGCCAAGTAATAACAAAAACAAAAATTATTCCTCAAAATAAAGACCATCATTTTCCAAGACTTTCCTGCCATTGATCTGCAAGTTTTTTGGATCTGTTAAAAGTACCATTTAGCTTTGAATCAAAGAATTCTTGACATGCTTTTTGAACTTTTGGGACAACCTTAAGTGTGGTGTTATTTATTGGATGGTCGTTTTGGTCAAAAGAAAAAAGAGAAGGGGAAGAGATTCAAGTAACATTGTATCTCCAGCAAGGAGAGAGAACGCCAGTGTCGAGGCAGAAAGAGGACAGAAGAGCAGAAGGTGAAAAAGACTTGACCTGGACAGTCGTTGTGAGACGAGAGGTCGCCAGGGCGAGGCTTCTGAAAGGCCTCGGCCAGGGGCATGGACGTGACAAATACAGTCCTGTTGGAGGAGAAGATGTAGTACGCAGGTGGGTTTTTTTTGTGTACAGGAGCCGAGAGCTCTAGTTGGACTTTTTATGTTAACTGCATGTAACTGTTTTTCCCTGTTTATTTGTTGAATACATTGTTTTCTGTTTATAACAACCGGGTGTTGTGGTGTTGTTTATTCCTGCATTTTTGGGCCAAGTCGGCTGCGTTTTACATAAAGAAATCCAAGTTGGACTTGGAATTGCTTCTGCTGTTGTTGAGCAGGAAGACCTCTCCTCACCTGTTTGGGATTGGATCAGTCTGCTTGTTGTTAAAGAGTTTTCACAATCACAGAGGATTTAGAGATTCCTAGTATGCACCTTAGAGGTTAACTTTTTTTTTTTCATCTTAAATGGTTGGTTGTTAAGATGGAGGAGATGGTCAACACGACCCAGTGGATAGGCCATCAGATTTCAGAACCGTAGTATGCGGGTTCAAATCCAAGTTGTTCCGTCTACATTAACATGTCGAATAATACTCTTGGGAAAGGTATGAATCCCCATCTTCCCTCCAGCTATAGATTAAATAGTGCAACCTGTGTTATTAAAAAACTATGTGCATCTAAAAAATAACGTTTATGCCGTTAAACACCAAACAAACCAATAAGATGGAGGAGTGGAGGAAATATAAGTTCTTTTAAATCAAATGCTTAATGCAAGAATGTCTTCAACATGATTTTACTGAAAATATTTGCTTTAAGATCTAATTTATTCAATCCATAATTCTAAACAAATATTTTTAATCCTTTGTTTTGTTTTTAGGAATATTGATTTTGTCTTATTCCCCTTTCATCACAATGGAAGCGGTTTGGGATAAGTGAGTGTGTGTGGCCGTTGTGCAGCCACAACCCCCCAAAACAATATCCTGATTTTAGAAATTGATTTAAGATCAAATTCATCCAAATCCTAATTCCAAATGCGAATCATTAATCCTTTGTATTGATTTTAGAAAAATAATTTTTCTTTTTAAGTGAGAATCTTGGAGAGAATATTATTTATCAGTGGGTGGAAGAGATTCGAAATTTTTTGGTGAAGAAGGCCGAAGATGACAAGGCTAACCCAGGTAAGAAATGATTTCTTTTTTTTTTTTTTTATTTAAGTCAAGAAGTGCATATTTTATAATTAAAAGCAAAATTTCTATAAACTGACTTTTGTTCAGATCAAAGTCCCCAAAAAGGCCCAAATGTGATAAATTTTGCCAAAAAAAAACAAAAAAAAAACACCCCCTAAAAAATGTGTGGTTCCATCCTAAAAATGAACCAATTGAGGTTGATATGCCAGAAAATCCAACAACTTATTTTTAAGAAATTATCATTTTGTATTTAATGTTTTTTTCTTTTCTCATTGAAGATGTTGCCCAAATGGAGAACCATTTTAAAAATCTAACGATGGAAATGGATGATGATGATGATCATGATGATGATGATGATGAATTTGACGCTCAATTTTTTTCTCCTGAAATTTATTCAAAAAATTCAAATGAAGATTTGGAAAAAATGAAAGATGAAGGTAAGAAAAAAAAAAAACGTTTTTTTTTTGTTTTTTTTTTAGTTGATTTTTTAGATTCAAATAAATTATTTCAATTTATTTCAATTCATTTAAATTCTTATTTATTTTTGTTGAAAAAAAGATTTATTTTAATATTTGATAAAAAATTGACCTTAAAAACAAGATTTTTAACTTGAAGACATTTTAAAACTTTTTAATGAAAACCAAAGCAAAAAGAAAGACGTTTATAAAAAATGATTGTTCTAGGCATTAAATGACCAAAAAGGGTTGATATTCCATAAAAAGACAAAACCAAAGCAAAAAGAAAGACGTTTATAAAAAATGATTGTTCTAGGCATTAAATGACCAAAAAGGGTTGATATGCCATAAAAAGACAAAACCAAAGCAAAAAGAAAGACGTTTATAAAAAATGATGGTTTTCGGCATCAAATGACCATAAAGCCAAAAAATGCAAAATTCAGTGTTCATCTTAATTTTCATTTATTTTAGTTGATTGTGGATGTCCCCCCATTGTGCATGGAGAACCCTTTACAGAAAAGAGAAGTACTTTTCAGGCCCACCTGGCACCAATCACTCATAAATGTCAGGTAAACAAATTTCTTTTGTTTTAAATTCAAAAATTTTGATTTTTATAGAATTTTTTTCTACTTTAGGTTTTATTTTTCATTCATTTTAAAATCACGGTTTTTATTTTAAGGCTTTTTATTTTTTATTTAATCAGATCTAAATTAATTATTTTCTTTTATCAGGTACAAATTGTTTTGGACAAACTGTGTGAGAATAGGA
Organism: Idiosepius hallami; assembly: GCA_034780655.1. Classification (NCBI taxonomy): domain Eukaryota; kingdom Metazoa; phylum Mollusca; class Cephalopoda; family Idiosepiidae; genus Idiosepius; species Idiosepius hallami. The sequence continues at coordinate 15,666 of JAUZSX010042119.1, forward strand.
AAATAGCAAATGCCACTCATAACATTTTTGCCTACAGGTCAGTCAGTTCTATCTCTATATTTATAAAAATCAGATTGTGGGATTTGTATGAGACCCTATACCCTGTTGCTCTTTACAAAACAAAACCACAATTATTATTTAAGAAAATCAACAACCTATTTATATACAGAGCTCTTAAAAAAAAAAGTTATTTAAACAAAAATGATTCAGACAACTAAAATTTGTATATGTATGATTCTGCCTTCCTATATAATAAAAGGCTACTTTGATTACCTTACAGAAAAGCATTAAAAATGAATTTAGTATAAAAAGCATTAGAAATGAATTTAGAATTTTAAAAAAGCATTAGAAATTGATTTAGAATTTTCAAAAAACCATAATAATGAATTTAGAATTTTAAAAAAGCATTAGAAATGAATTTAGAATTTTGAAAAAAGCATTAGAAATGGATTTAGAATTTAAAAAAAGCATTAGAAATGGATTTAGAATTTAAAAAAAAACATAATAATGAATTTAGAATTTTAAAAAAGCATTAGAAATGGATTTAGAATTTAAAAAAAAACATAATAATGAATTTAGAATAAAAAAAAGCATTAGAAATGGATTTAGAATTTTAAAAAACCATAATAATGAATTTAGAATTTAAAAAAAGCATTAGAAATGAATTTAGAATAAAAAAAAGCATTAGAAATGGATTTAGTATTAAAGATAAGCTGGATAAGTGGGGGCAGAAACCGGCTGCTTTTTTATGATTTATTTCAAATCATGCCTTCATTGGGAGTGCAAACATTTTCTGTCATTTATATCTAAACGAAAATAATTCTTTTTAATTAATTTTAATTTTTTCTTTTTTTAATTTTATTTAACTCTTGTTTTTATTTTCAAAGGATTATTCCTGAAAATAGTTCCATTATTATCCAAGGCTGTGAGGATGACGGAGAAACCCATGCTGGTTCCCGCCTTTTACATCTTTTAAAGGTCAGGCTTGAATTTTTGCTTATTTGATTTATTGAAATAAAAATTGGGTTTTGTGCAGAATTTGGATTTTTGGGTTCAAATGAATTTTGCTTAGAGAAAAGATTAATGTTTGAATGAATATTTATAACTGATGTGATTTTGGTTATTGAATAAACTTTCCCTGTTGGTCAAAATCTCCTTAGGAAAGATGGGGCCATGCTGAATGGAGTGCAAGTCATAATCACCAAGACTGCGGATAACCTATTCAAGGCATAAAAGACGAGGCTGACTACCTGTGCAGCAAAGTCAACCAGACAAGGCTCCCCCCATCCACTTAGCAGCTTCTGTTGATACATTAATCTTAAGCTAGCAAATAACATTGCTCATTCATGGGTTGATTTATGGAATGATAAGATATGATGATGATTGAATAGGGATTGATAAATTGCAACCGCCACATTTTAAACCTGACTAAATTTTAGACAACAATAAAGACACAAAGATGCCATCTTAAATGTTTTAACCAAACCAAATCTTTTTTTTCTACAAATTGTTTCTTTGTAAAGAATGTTTAAAAAGGCCAAAATTTTGGTGCAAATTTTTTCTCAATGAAAAATGTTTCAACAAAACCAGTTTTTCTTTGTATTTAATGCATCTAAAATAGATTTGATAACAATCCAGTTTAATGATAATAATAATAATAATATATAATAATGATATTGTAACCATTTAATAATGATAATATAACCATATAATAATGATAATTATGCAATATAAATCTGAAATGAAAAAAAACACAACTTGAGGTTGATATGGTGTTGAAGCCAACAATCATGGAATCCTTTTTTTTTTTCTTGTTGTAGATAATAGAAGCAACTAATGTGATTGTGGTTGTATCTCGATGGTATGGAGGTATCTTACTTGGTCCGGATCGATTCAAACATATTAACAATGCTGCTCGACAAATCTGCAATCAATGTGATTACATCAAAGTCAAAGTAAATAAGAATTTTTGGGGGTTTTTTTTTGATTTTCTTAATTTGTTTGGATTATTATTTAAACAAGGGGTTTTTTAAGTGGGCAGTAGCGCCCCCTGGCGGGGAGGGGGGATATAGACTTTTAGGGGGAGGGGCGCTGGCAAGTAAGTAGTCAGATGGAGGGGTGCGTTGAAATAGTGAAGGGGGACTTAGGGCAATTGCAGTAAAATATGATATTGGTGTTGGTAGAGAGACTCGAAAAATTGGACAATTTAATTAAGCATTTCTCAGTCACTGCAAATAGACGCTCATGTCTGTATACTTCCAGAATATATTTGCCTAGATGTACCGTCATTATGGCATTCATTGGAAGAGGGGGGGCATTGGTATTTTCGTCCAGTGGTGAAGGGGGCGATGACCAGTTGTGAAGGGGGCGCTAGCAAAACAAACAAAAAAGTTTGAAAATCACTTTTAAATGAAGTGATTATTCGGGGATAACAAGGGAGGTAATTTACTTTCTGTGGGCAAAAGGAAAGTTATCTTTCTTGGATGAATAAATAAAATGTACGTTATTTAACTGTTAATAATTACAATGGCCGTTGGCTTCCTAAATTGAACAAGAAATTTTATTATTAAAAAATAAATTAAAAATCTTGGCATTCCAGAATTTGTACAAAAAAATATCTTTTTATGAATTAAGATTTAGAAAAAGGATTTTTTTCTTTTTTGAGATGAGGCTTCATAATTTAGGAATTGACTTTATTATTCGGACTTTTTATCCTCATCTTGGATATTTTTTATGTTTCTCCACACTATATTTTGGCCTAGTTTACCTCAGGCCGTCTTCAGGTGATTAATTGTGACCTTAGATAGAAATGCTGAGTCTTGCAACCGTATCTCCATTAATCACTGAAACTAGGCTGAGATATAGTGTGGAGAAACATCAAAAATAACCAAGATGAGGATAAAAAAGTTTGAATAATAAATTCCTAAATAAGAAAAAGTAATTGTCAAGTTTGAATGCTTTAATTTTTAAGTTATGTCAAAATCTGCTTGCGATAAACAAATTACATTTCTTTTTATATGTGAATAATAACAGCTTTATTTAAATTATTCAAACATTTATTAAAAAACTACATTTATTAAAAAAATCTAATTAATAATATAGAGTTAAAAATCAACTTAGCCTTGAAAGTGATTTTTATTAACCAAAACATTTGAGCATCAGGTTTTTTGTGTAAATAAAATATTATTCTTATTATTGTTTTTCATTTTATCTAATTTTTGTCATTTTTTGTTTGTTTTTCAGACTGAGGTTAAACTTTCAAAAAAAAGTAAAAAATAATCATTCAACTGAGTCATAAAGAGAAGATTAATCCTTTGGATCCTAACAAGCCGATATATCAGCCCTGACAACAAATGGCAAAAAAGACACACCAATATTTTGGCTTTAATATATTCCTCAAATATAACAGCTCTGAGTGACTACTTGGTAATTTTGATAAGTCAGGGTTCAAAGGTTAAAAAATATGTTTATTTTTGAAAGAATGATAAACTCAAAATGCAAAAAATAAAATTAAAAAAAAAAATGCTGTGATTTTAAATAATTTTATGCAAAGATAAAAAAAACAAACCTATTTTTGTTTAAATTTTATTTTATTCCATCCAAATTTTATATAAAGGACCCCCCCCCACACCAAAAAGGGGTGGGGGACAAAAATGTATGAATTTAAAAAAGATTTATTTTTACTTATTAAATTGCATTTTATTATTTGACTGAATTTTGTTTTATAATTTGTGTCTCTATTTTCTGTTTGTGTTTTAAGGCATATCAACCTTTTTAGGTCATTTAATGCTGAGAACAATCATTTTTTGATAAACATTCTTTTTGGCCCACACATAGTTTTAGGAATAACGTAATGTGCCCTATTTAACCCATAGCTGGAGAGAATGTGGTGATTCATCCTTTTTTCCAAGGGTTAATCCAAAAATGAATTTCACAGAAAAACTGGGATTTGAACTCATATATAATGATTCTAAAGTCCTATTCCATATCCACTGCCCAATTTTTATGCAATTTTTAATTATTTTGCCAATATTTACGAATATATGGGACAAGCTAATAATTTCATTTTTTATTCAATTTCTTTTTAAGTTTTCAATCCTTTATTTTTTTAAATTTTAATAAATCTCTTTTTTTTTTTTTATAATTTTTTGTAAATTTTCAAAATCAATTTTTTTTTCTTCCTCATTTTTTTTAGTATTATTTTTTTCTCCTCTTTTTTTTATAATAAAAAATATATCCTAAGAGGCCGATATATCGGCCCTGACAACATAAGGTAAAAGAAGACTCACCAATATTTTGGCTTTGATGTGTTCCTCTAATATAATGACTCTGAGTGACTACTTGGTAATTTTGATAAGTTAGGGTTCAAAGCATTAAAATAATTTAAAAAAATAAATTATGGCTAACCCTCACCGCCCGGCTCACCATAAAACAGGTTTGTGTTGAGACTTTGGCCAAAATGAAAAGAAATCAATTTTCAGGTTCATCGGGATGTTTGGCTAACGCAGCGGGCAGAGTCGTTCCAGCTGGACCTCGGAAATGAAACCTGAATAGGAAAAAACAAAAACAGATTCAGAAATTTGGGTGAAATGTTTTGGGGGTAGAATCTTATTTTAGCGTCCCTTACCTGTGAGAATATTTTGCAAGGGGCATTATTGGAAAACGATTTAATTTTC
>JAUZSX010042227.1:0-20334 GCA_034780655.1 Idiosepius hallami
ACACACACACACATATATATATATTTAAACACAAAGACGTTTTTATTTTCTTTCCTTTTTTTTTTTTTTTTGGTGTTGAATTATTTAGATGGTGTTGTAGTTATGAATAAGGATTGTAAGAAATTTTTAAATTTAAAATTTACTTAATATTTTAGTATGTTTCTGCAAGCTAAAGTAGATTATTATGAACAATTATAAAAATATAAAATCCAGATGAGATTAAATTTTAAAGAAAAAGTTTTTGTATTTGAGTAAAAATACATTTTTATTTTTATTTTCCTTTTTTTGCTTTTTTTTTTTATTACAAATCTTGTGACATTGGAAAGTTTTTATTTCATGGATTTTGAGATGAAGCTTAATAATTCATAGATTTATTCCTACTGTTGTTCTCATTCTTCTCTTTGTTAAAATGATAAGGATTAGTACAAGAGAGTCCAGAAAATAAATGTACAAATTCTTATTTGACAATTAATTCATTTTTTTCATTTACAAAAAAGCCATAACATTTTTGTATTGACTTTTAACAAATGAGGATTATGATAAATAGAAACATATTTTGTAGATAAAATGAACATTTTTTTTTAAATAATCAAATTCTGTTTACCAATTTTTATTGGATGAAATTCCAGTTCATCAAAATAATTCAGTATTGTATTGTCTTCTGTATTATTTCTACGAAATTCAGCAAGTCTTCTTTGAAAGCCTTCTTCTGTATTATGAGTTCCTGCAACCACACTTTCAGGCAGGTTACAAATACGATTACTCAAAAACTCTTCATCTGCTTCAAGGGAAAATATAAATTCTGGCATAATGGATCTATTAAAACCTTGGTCTTTTTCATCCACATCTTCTTCTTCATCAGCTGAAAAAAAAAGAATATTTAATATTTCAACATTATTTACATATATTGAAAGAGAGAGAGAGAGAGAGGGGGAGAGATGGAGAGATATGGAGAGAGAGAGAAAGATGGAGAGAGAAAGAGAGAGATGGAGATAAATGGAGAGAGAGAAAGATGGAGAAAGTAAGAGAAAGATGGAGAGAGAGAGAGATACATGGAGAGAGAGAGAGATGGAGAGAGAGAGATGGAGATATATTGAGAGAGAAAGAGAAAGAGAGAGAGAGAGAGAGAGCTATTGTTTTTAGAATAATTAACCCTGGGGCAAGAATCAAAAGAAAAAAAAACAGGTCCAGGCATGACTAACCAACAAACTAAAATAGCAAAAGTCTATTTTATCATCTTTTAATGCAAATCATTAAAACTCAAAAATGTTGTTTGATTCAAAATCTTTTCTATTTATTTTCACCTGAGTTTTATTTATTTTTTTTGTTCTTCTTGTTTAATCCTTCTTTATTTTCCACAAAAACACATTTTATTTATTTGACTTAAATAAAAAATACTGATAAATTTCCACAAATCTTTTAAAATCTTTTTTTTTTTTTTTTCAAAAGATAAAATTGTGAATCTCACAATCAATTCTTCCTTTTAACTTCAAGAATAAAATTAATTTTTTAAAATTTATTTCTTTTGAAAATATTTCATAATCTTAAAACGATTTGTTTTCTTTTTTTTTTTATATTATTTTTTCAATCTTTGGTTTGTGGCAAATCAACTTTTTATCCAATTTTTGTTTTATTTTTTAAAACAATAATTTTTTGATAAAACTTTTGATAAAAATTAACCAAGATACAAAGAGTTTGAAACAAATATGTTTATCTTATAAAAGCTTATTTTATTATAGGCAAAATTTTTATCTTAAAAAGTTTCATTGCCCCCAAAAACACTTGAAATTAATTGAAATAGAAGCAAATAGACTAATAAAATTAAAAAAAAAAAAAACAATAAAAAGAATCCTATGAATTATGGCTTACGTTCAAATAATTTTGAATGTTCAAATAATTTAGGTAAACCATCCATAATAAATCCTTGATTTTGACATGGTTTTGAGAGAAGCTTTTCTTTAATCATCATTATCAATAAATTATCATCGATTCTTTGATTGTTTTGTTCTTTGCTGTCATTTATTTCTTCCAGCTTTGCAGCAGCTTCCTGAATTTTCAATTCTTCTTCTTCATCAACTTCTTGATCTTCAGCTTGTTCTTGAACAGCATTTGCTCGTTGTTCATATTCCATCTAACAAACAAAATTGAATAATTAGAATTATAAATTCAACTTGTGTCAAAGAAAATGGATAAGGAACTATTCTAAGTTGCAATCAATATTCTTCACAATATTTAATATTGTTCAAATTATTACAAACATTTATTCTTTTTTTTTACTCATTGAATTTTTTTTATCAAAATAATGAAGATACCTTTTATTTTTTACTTACCAATTGTTGAATATATTCATCAATAACGTCCTTGACTTTTACATGATGTAGTTTGTAATGTTCACACAGTTTTTCAGCTACTGTAGTTTTTCCCACTCCAGGAGGACCCAAAATACAAATACGTAAAGGCTGAAATATTGATAAGAAATCTTTAAGAAAGAAAAGTAAATAAAAGGTCACAACTGAAGAGTGAGTGTTCTATCACTTTCATTTTCCTGTCGCCCATCTTGTTAAAAGTAATAAGAAAATTTTAGGAAAGACATTGGTCAAATCTTTGGTAAGAATGGTCTCCACTGTGTCAAATACTAATGCCAATAGCTTTAGATATCATCCTCACAGTTATCCGACAATTTTGCATCATTAATATTTGCACTTCTTCAATGTTTTCCTCTTTGAGAGCACTGTTCAGTGCTCCAGATCTGGGTTCATCCTCAACCTGTTCATTTCCTTCAGAAAATTTATTAAACCACTGATAGAAACTTGTTTGATTCATCTGTTCATCCCCATAGTCCTCGATTAACCTTCCATAAGATTCTGATTTGGTTTTCTTAAGTTTAACACAAAATTTGATGGCATAACGTTATTCCTTGGTTCCAAAGATCTGCAGACCTGATCAGACTGATCCAAAAACACTGCTGTGGTCAAACCTAGAATGAGAGGATGTTGTCAGTAAGACATTCTGTACAATATGTATATATATGTAGTTCACCATAAAGTAGCAGTTTGATCAAATCATAGTTATTATCTCTCCTGACATTTTCTCATTACTTACTGAACAAACCACATATATGTTAAAAATAATAAAATAAAGTAAACCAAGTATTTAAAAGATAAAAATGCTGGAATGATAAAAAAAATGATATTTTAATTTTTCTACATACCAAAAGTTTTCTATCATTTTTATATTCTTTTACAATATCAGTAATATTTTCCACAAGGCCAGTCTCTGAAACCCAATTTATTTTCATGTTCTCTTTTATGAATATTGCATCCATGATTAAATTTACTTGAAGCATATCATAATCTAGTTGCTGAAAGAAAAAATAGAAAATATTGATCATAATTATGGAAATATGATAATGATGAGATGATGACAACAACAATGACAACAACTACTACAACAATAACAATAATAATAATAATAACTCTTCTTTAAGGTATCTGGGTGTTGGCAGACTTGGTGGGTGTCTGAAGTGGAAGCAGTCAGGTAAAAACACAGAGATATGTTGCACCATACAGTCTTTGGCTGAAATGGTGCAGAACCTGCTAGATCTTAGAGGAGATTTGTTGTCACTCTTACTCCAGTAAAAACCACTGGTTGCTGGGTGTGGAAGTGCCTGGTGATTGGTTTAAGATCTTACAATTAAGTAGATGTGTCGCACGCCTCAGGAGAGCGGCAAACACGAGAGCAGGAACAACAGGTGCGACATACCCCCAAGGCTTCGCTTGCCTTGGGATAAGGTACTTTTTTAAATATTTTCACAATCTTTTGGGACAACTTGATAGAAATAGGGTTTTTTTCCATGTTTTCATAAACTTTTGGGACACCTTGTATGTTGACGGATTGAAAACATTCCTTCGCGGGAACATTCTCTCCCATGCCCTCTATCAGCCCACCAAGTTTGATCATGCTAGGCCCAGCCATCTCAGAGTCTATAAGGAACATACATAACCGAAAGCCTTCACTACCTAAACGAATCCATACATTTCTATAACAGAACAGATTATTTGTATAAGTTAATAAAAATTGATTTAATACAAACGCTTTATTTTATTTTCACAATGATTTTCATACACAAGTTCCTAATATTTATTATATGAAAATGGATGAATTAAAACATCTTAAATGCAGGTTTTATCATTTAACTACTAAATATCATAAAGATATTGATCAAAGGAGTAAGAAAAAGCCTTCAATTTACATAAAATAACCTATTGATCATTGAACTCTCAATTTCAATTTGAAAAGAAAAGTTCTTTTGTATTCATAAACAAACAGCCATCAAACAAAAGACCTGTCATTATGTATGGGTGATATAGAATCAGACACTATATAAGATGAAAAACCACAAGAGTTTCCTTTCAAAAAGATGAAGCGGTATATCTTATAAATAGATACAATCACTGAAATGAAAATGGAGTAAAAGAAACTGCTGCATTCATAAAACCTTGTCAAGTTAACCTTGTATTCATGTTTCATGTGTGTGTGTGTGTGTATGTGTGTGTGTAGCCCCTTTATTCTTATTTTCAAGTTGTCTTGGGATGGGCTTTTCACTTAAATTGCAACACAAATTCCTGTCGAATGTCATTAAATATTGATTGCCAGAAGAGTAAGCAGCAGTCACTGGCGCCAGAAATATTGCTAGAAGAGGAGCAAATAGAAAATGCTGCTACATTTTACTAAAGAAGAAATGCATATCTGTCTGTATGTCCATTATGTGTGTGCATGTGAGAGAGAGAGAGAAAGAGAGAGAATCTAAGTAAACAGCATTGTGTGCATGTGGGTGTGAATGCACAAATACGCTTTTTAGAGCTGAGCATACAAGTGAATAATTGATTTCCATTTCTTTATTTTAACCCTTTAAGGTTTCGAAAGTGGAATATCTATTTTTTTCTCAGGAGAAAAGAAAATGTTTACAATTACACTTCACGCTATTAAATAAACATAATAATATAAGATGGACAAAGAAAAAAAAACAATATTCTATTTAACATTAGAGTTGCATTAGAAAACACATTTAAAGAAAGAAAGATTTGGTAAGCAAGGAATTCATTATATCTATTAAATATGTGAAAGAATAGAGGGAAAATACAACAAAAATAAAAATATAAATGTAATAAAAAAGATAGTTATCAATTTTTTTTTACATAGAATATCATTCTGAAGTTTGTTCTCAGAAAAGAATCAAGACAAACTTTTACAACCAGTGAGTTGTATAAGATATTGCTAAAACAATACATAGGGTTAAAATTTTATTATAAACTAGTAAATTAAAGAAAAAATAGTTAGTGACACAGATATAAATAGAATCAAGTTTTAATTAAGGGAGAAAAATTTATGAAGTGGTAGTTATAAAAAACATCTAAAAATTAATATAGCATTCAACTTTAGCCATAGTTAGTAATTCTTTTATGAACAAACAACCTTTTTATGAAAGAAAATGTATCATTTTAATCAGGAACCAGATAATCTAGATACCTACTTTATGCTCTGAACTATTTTAAAGACCCAATAGATCACAAGTAGTCTAGTTTAAATATTTTTGTAGGGTGTTTTATTATCAACTTAGTATTTCTGCAATAGTTTTACAAGACTTAAATCAAAATAAAACGTTGAATATGAACTTATTTTTAGTTTCATGACATTCTTTTGGTGAATTTTCAATAAAATCTTATGAAATTTGGAAATTTAAAGGGTGTCTTTTTATAACTTTTTATCAAAAAGATAAATTAATTTACTTGAAGTAGCTATTTCAACCTTTAATGCTTTTGATATATACTTGGTTAAGCACCAAACCAGGTTACACACAAGCAGGGCAGACTGAGCCATTGATCAATCGGACCGTGCCCAAGGACCTGGACTGCAAAGGGCTTTACTTGTCTGACTGCCAAAGAATTATCAAGGATGCCCTTATTATACACTCCAATACATTCCTTCTGACTCAGGTCACTCTGCTTGGCCTGAACATTATAATGTGTGTCTAATGGCTGCAGCTGACTACTGGACACAAGCCAATATGCACAGACCATTTGCTGCACAGAGCGCCTGCATGAGGCATTTAACTGTAAAAATGGAGAAAGAGGCTCATTGTATTTTGTGTCAGAGAGCCCATAACATTCTCAGTTAGCACAAGACCAGTTTTTCCTTATTTTTTTAAGGACTTTTTGGAATCTTTTACATGGATGAGTTACTCACATTGAGTTGTTCTTGTAGCTTCAACTTTTAAAAAATGACTTTAAAAAAAACAGGAGGCATTACTTTTAGAATGACCCTGGTATATTTGGAACGAGAAAGAAGGGGAGAGACTATTATTTGTAAAATGAAAATGAGAAATAGTAAATATTATCCAACCTTCATGAACACTTAAAGTAACAGCTGGTTTATTGCCATATGTGAAAGAAATAACAAATGAAATGCTTGAGTTATATTTCACTGAGTTTATTGTACAAGAAAAGGTGATGAAGTAACTTAAGCCAACAAATAGTCACTGAGTCATAAATTTGGTTAGAACAAAAAAAAAACAGGAAAAAAAATGTCCAAATGTAACAAAAAAAAATTCTTTCAGTCAAAGGTCAATTTGACTTAGATTCTCCACAAAAAACACACTATTTTCTCTCTAACCAATTCCTTCATAAAGTTCATAAATTTCTTAAAAAGAAAAGCATTATTGTTAATCAGATTAACAGATTCAATTTTTAATTTTTGTTTCTATCAGTAGATTTAATAAAAACAATAATTTTAATATACTACATATTGTCTCCATTTTCAGAAACAGAATTGGATCATATTTACTATTTCTCATTTTTATTTAAACTTTTTACTTTTCTTTTCAATTTTAAATACATTTCTCAACTAAAGGAAACGAGTTATCAATCATTTGTAAGTCTAAAATGTAGAATTAACATTTTGAACTTTATACCTCTTTCTGATTTATATACCAATGTCGAATAGTCTTCAACTAGACAAATACAATACTTTCTACGCAAGAATATTGATATCGACAATTTGGACTATTTTGCCATTTTTCTTACTTTTATAATAAATAATATTAAAAGTATCTTTCTTTAAAAGTTATCAAAAATTATAACATCTACTAGAAATATGACAAAAACTACAGCAATACACACACACCCACTAAAGATAGACTTGGAGAAGTCTTAAAGCTCATAGAATTATGGTATGTATATATATATAAGTAAAAAAAAAAAGTTGAACAATCATTAGTTAACAGTTATAAATTTATTTCAACTGGTACATTAACAGATTAATATATTAGGCTCGTCATACTGTTATTCATAGGCCACATTCAGTAGACCCCCAAATGATGGGACTGTATGTAAAATAGAACACTTCCTAGACCTAAAATTAAACCGAAATGAAAGTTCTTGTAAATCTTTCCACAAGGATAACCAGACCATCTAAAAACATAAATTCTCACCAAACACTCACAATTATGAAACAAATCCCAAATCAATTTATACAAGAATAAACAAGCAATAATCAAATCAAGGAAATTTGGACCTAACTGTAATTATTATATAATGCATTAAAGAAAAGTAGGTCTGGAAACGAAGCTCAAACCAAAAATGAAAATGTAAGCAAACTTAAACCACCTTAAAGTAAAATAGATAATATTTACACAAGAGCAAATATAACAGCATTGATGATACAATATTGTCACTTATTAATGGCTAGCAGGAGTTGCCAAGGTACCTCAGCAAACCTTGTTCGTTTTCAGTAATATTAAAACAATGGGTGGTCAGAGAGGGAAAAATATCTCTTAATAAACATCAATGAACTTTATTCTCGGCATCTTCATATTCAATCAAATTGTCTTTCCAGACACTGTAAGACTAAAAGAATGAAGCTTCCTCTCTCGGCTGTGGCAGGGCAAGAAGAAAGAAAGTAAAACTCATCCAATTTCCCCCTCTGAGATTCGTCTAGCCCCAATAACCATTATGATACACAACACTTCCTACAACTTAACAATAAACACTATAAAGAAGACAACTCCTTCCATAAAATATTCAATAGAAAAATTGGAAAAATTAGCTATTTTTGTCATGGAAATATCAGAAGTGTATTAACCAGCAATAATAATTTTATGCCCAACAATAATGAAGAGAATAGATACAAAAAGAGACATTCTGCAATTGTAGAAATAGGATGTAAAAGGAAAATGTGATACACAAATAATGTAGAAAGGACAAACAGCTGGTGGAGAATAATAACAAAAACATTGAGATCTTAGTAACAACATTGAAGCTGTGTTAATATAACTACAAAGATTCTTTCACAAATGATATAAACCTTGTCGAGCACCAAACCAATTGAGCTTCATGGCCAGTTTTATGTACTTATTACATCACTGGACTTTTTGCAATTGGTGTCGTACTTTACTAAGATGAGTTACTCTCTTTGATAGGTCTCATCTACTCATGTTTTTGAAATCAGTATTATCCTTATTGACCTAAATGAGTTACTTTACCAGAGTTAAGAAGCCTCAACTCTACGAGGCCATGGAAAGTGAATATGATGGTTTTGGTTGGGACTTGATCTTGCATATTACAATTCAAGAGTTCAAGCTTCTAGCACTATTCCACCTTTGTGGCCAATAAATTCATTTAGAGATGTCACAATGCAATATCAGATTAGTCTTTTGAGATAATTTTACCATATGTTAGGTCAGATGGAAAATTTACAGAAAAATACAATACCAAAAAACCTTCAAAGCAAATGTAACCTATGCTAATTAGAGAAGATTGAAATAATCCTCTAATCAGTAAATTAATGGTTTCTTATATGCCACCTAAAGCTAAGAATAGACAATAAGTCAAATTTAAGGAACCCCACACCCTTTCCTGCTAAACCCTACACAAATATAGACAGACATGAAAATGTATTTTTTATATATGATATCTTTATGCATTAAATGAAGTATGTAATATTAATATTTCATTTTTAAATTTCAAAACCTGTGCGTGTATGTCTGTGCGTGTGCACGTGCGCACCTCATTTCTTGAACCCAATTTGTACAAGAACAGTGTTTGAAAATCAATTTGTTCAAAATCTAAATCCATTTCATCTATAATTTCTAAAAATAAATATATAAATGAGTTTATTTTCTTTTGACATAGTCCTAGGCGCTTAAAATTATTTATATTTATAATTATTTATATTATCAATTATAGAATTATAAATATATATATATATATATAAGTGAGAGAGAAAAAAGAGAAAGATAATTTCAAAAATTAGTAGGATTGATCCATTTTTGGAACTCTTTAAAGTAGGCCATACCAAACGAAAAAAATTATGACAGGATGATGATGAAATTTCAAGTGTTCTCTCTTTCTTTATTTAATACATAAACTAGAGTTCTCTAATACAACCAAAACAGGCTATATGAATATAATAAATACATTTATTTTATACATAATGTTTTTTTTTACTTTGTTTCATTCTTTCATAGAAATAAGAAATATTACATCAAATACTTTTAGGGGAGATGTTTCTGTTTTTAATACAAGATAAGTTTCACCTTATCAAAGTAAGGGTTCCTTGATAATAAATAAAATAAAAGAATATAAATAGCTCCCCCTTTGCCCATTGTCTTATTCTGATAATACTCAATAAATATCCATTAAGTTGCTATTGTCTTATAGTGACAGTGGGGCAGATTTCAATAGCAGTAAGGAGATCTTCAGGGTGGGGTGAAATACAGATTTTTTTTTTTCAAGTAACTTGAAGTGGGTCAGAACACTTGGTGGGTGAAGTCAAAATAGTAGAGACATGGGTGTGTGAACTAAAAAAGTGTATCCTAAAAGAAACACATCATAAAATATTCAAAACTTTAGGTTTTTGATTTCTTACTTTCTTTTGGATGGGGACCAAGAGCAGATTAAGATTTAAAACTAAACAGAAATTTAACAAATGTGATATATCCATATTAGCAAAATTAATATATTTTAAAGAGAATTTTAATAAAAAAATGTTCTGGTAGTATATATTTCCCAGCAATCTGAACAGAAATTTTGGAGATAACATGTTAAGAGGTTAAATATTTTTCAGTCAATTATAAATAAACAATTATGAATAAACATATACTTACTGACACCTGAATTGTACAAAGCCTTGATAGATTTTTTCATCTTTGTAAGTCCACTGCGATCGTAATCCAAACCCTGAAACAAAAAAATATTTAATAAAAAAATCAAAATTTTTGAAAATATAAAGAAAAAAGTTATTCTAGAAACAAAATGTAATATTAGATTTAAATTCAAATAATGGAAAGAAGGTAAGGCAAAAAAAAGATGAATTAAAAGAGAAAGTCAAATCAATTGGGGGAAGGGGGGTGAGACCATCATCATTATTATTATTATCATCATTGCCCCTTCTTGTATCAAATACTTTTACCACTGTCAGATTCATCTAGCTAATCTGACTAGTTAGGAAAAGACAATGAGATGAGTGTTTCTAGTTTCGTTCATCACAAAAAAGATGAAATCAGAATCATCAGTTCAACATTAAATGCTTTCTTTTATTCTTCAAGACCAACTTTGCTTGATTTCTCATTATAAAAGGATTCTCTTTTAATACTGGAGAAATAGTAAGGTTACCAGGCATTGCTTGGGTTTATAAACATCGTCACTGAACATCTCATTCACCAAAATTTGAAAAGTCAAATACATCTATATATATATATATTAAAACAATGAGAGGAAGAAAGAATTGAAATTAAGTAATATACTCTGCCACACTGTCCATTCACAAGCTTCCCATAGAGTTATGGAGAGAAACTTCATAATCACATATAATTTTTGATATTACTTTACTCAGAGTAGCTGGATAAATATATTGCAGTTTGATAAAACACCTGCCAAATTTCTTTTTTTGTTTTAGATTTTAACTAAAGATAAATTAACAGAATTAAATCATAGTCTTGAAATATTTGCAAATTTATATGATATTCAGGCAACATAAGGGTGACTAAACAAACCTATAATATAAAAAATTTACAATACATATAAAGAAAAGTCAACAGTTTTATTATTTAAATAAAGTAATCACAATGTCTCAAGACATATAGTTTGAATCAATTGAATTATCAAATTAAGATTTTTTAATTTTATTTTTAACTAATTTATCTTTCAGCATAAAGAGATTATCTTTTTTTTTTTGCTTTAGTTATTAGAAGTATTGCCCTGCTTTGTCTGGGTACCAGTGACTCTGAGATAGTTTAGGAAATCTATAATAAGGGAAAGCAACATTATATATGCAATTGTTGGTGGTCTGAATTATTGTGCTATGCTATTGGTTTGAATGCTTTGATGTTCGCTTTGTGTTCATTTTGATTTATGTTTTTTATAATTCCAAATTTGACCCACTAGCAGTTATTTTTCCAGCTCCAATTCCAATTAAAAAAGATTTCTCCAGGTCTGAAAACCCTATGCTTCAATAAATTTAAAAAAATTGGCAGATTAATTCGGTAGAGACTACAAAGGACATATCTTTCAACTTTTACCTATTAGCAGCTAAGTTTCCGGCTCCTAACCGATTAAAAAGCTTACCTCAGGTCTGAATGCCTTAAATGTCAAATTTTACATTTAAAGACCAAAAAAATGACAAGAGTTTGATAGAGACTGATTGTATACACACACAAATTTCCACTTAAGATTGTTATTATCAGTATAATGGTGATGATGATATGATCTCAAATAATGTTATGATTATGTTGTCTGGATATTATGGAAACTTGCAAATATCTTAAGAATATGAATTTCTTTTTGTTTATTTATCTAGGATTTAAATCCTAATCATAAAAGAAATGCAATACATCTAAGTATTTTGGGTAAAGTTGTTTCAGAAATTATACTTGACGAGGAGGTATCTCTCCATAGCACTAACAGGAACTGATGCACAGACAGATAGTCAGACAATGGCAGAGGCTAATACTTAATTTCAAGTCTTTTATAAGCAAAGAAAAACTATTCAACCTTCAGAGAGATAAATCAATGGTCAAAAAAGTTTTAATACCTAAAAATATGTATTATTTTTTTCATTTGTTTTTATGATTTTCAATTTAGTTTTTTGGATATATCTACTTGGTTGGGCACAAACCAAAGTTAGAAACAAGGCCAGTTTAACATGCTCATTTTATCCCTGGTCTTTTTTTAAATTGGTGTTATGCTTCAACTAGATGAGTTACTCTCATTATCCATCTGGGTTTTTGGAATCAGCATTATCCTTAAACCTA
This sequence comes from Idiosepius hallami, assembly GCA_034780655.1. Taxonomy (NCBI): domain Eukaryota; kingdom Metazoa; phylum Mollusca; class Cephalopoda; family Idiosepiidae; genus Idiosepius; species Idiosepius hallami. The sequence continues at coordinate 12,308 of JAUZSX010042227.1, forward strand.
GGTGAGTTACTCTATCAAGGAACCTCAGCTGTCTGAGACTGCTGATAGTAAATGTGATGGTTTTGACTGGGATTTGATTTAGTTTTTAAGAACCAAAAGCAGATTTGAAAAGTCTAATGCAACATTATATCAATATTGACAAAAATCCATATGTTAACATTAAAATGAGAAAGATTAAAAGATTAATGGCTATCATTTTAAAATGGTTTCCTTCCAATCAATATTTCTTACTTGAAGGAGAAATGAGCTTTTAAGCTTCTAATTAAATCAAATCACTAAAAACTGCTTTACATTTTTTTGTAAGACTATACAAGGGTAAATCAAAAGGTTCTGAGACAAATTGAAGAAAAATTTAATTTATGGAAGTTACAAAATTATTTTTCTACATAAAATCCACCTACCTCAATACACTTCTGCAAGCAAAAATCTAGAAATTCCTTCATAATAAAATTTTATTGCTTTATTTTCATTCTGATTGAGTTTAAGTCATTTGTCTTAGAATTTTTTTAGATATTCTCATACGGTGTACAGTCTTCTTATTACCCAACTACTCATCACGGTCTATTCATCACTAGACTTTTCATCATGTAGTTTTTTCATCACGTTGACTACTCATCACTCTGAGCCTTTTCATCACTTTGACTTCTCATCACAAACACAACAACAATAAATTTTTAATTTTAATTAATTTTTAAAAGAATAATCATGCGTTGTTGCTTAAGTTAAAGAAAAACATTTTTTAATCATTTTCATAATTAAAAAGATTTTGTTTTCTTGTTTAAATTTTTTAAAATTATGTTCTTAATAAAATTAAAAAAAAACAGTTTTATATCATTTATTTTTGAAAAAAAATTCTGCTTATTTAAAACTGTAAATTTCTCAAATAGCGATATTGTTTTCATAATAACATAATTACAGTGATGAGAGAAAACGTGCCGTACTTTTAACTTTTATTTTATCAACATTATTTTAAGTTTCTTTTATAAAGTTCTGCTATTGTGTCATTTAAAAATAAAATAATCATTTTTAAAAAGTGGTTTTTTTTTGGATTCTTAATTTTTTGTTTTTAATTTTAAGTTCGGTATGTCTTGTTACATTAGGTTAAAATAAAACCAAACTATTTGGAGAAGTTTGTTTGGACTTTAAATTAAAAAATAAAAAATAAAATAATTTAAATAAATGTTTTTTATTGGTTATTTGTTAAAAAAGCTTGAAAAAGTGGCTGATATTCACTTTATAGATTTGAATAATCTTTTGTAAAAATAACCCAAAAATTTATTTTTTAAAAAGTTTGATAAAAAGGGCTAATATTCGCTTTAGTTTAATAATCTCTCGTAAAAATAACACCTAAATTTATTTTTTTAAAAGTTTAAAAAAGTGGATGATATTCACTTTATAGATTTTAATAATCTCTCGTAAACATAACCCCAAAATTTATTTTTAAAAAAGTTAAAAAAAGTAGCTGATATTCACTTTATAAATTTTAATATCTCGTAAAAATATCCACAACATTGTCAAATAGGTTAAAATTTAACGTACAGAAACATAATTACTTAACGAACATTATTACATAAATAAATGTATTTTTTTTCTTTGAGGTGATGAATGTATTTGATGTCGGAGTGATGAGTAGTCCACGTGATGAAAAAACCACGTGATGAGAAGACTAGTGATGGATAGACCGTGATGATTAGTCAGGTGATGAGTGGTCGGGTGATGAGAAGTCGGTAAACCTCTCATACATCCATGATACAACCCTTGACAGGAAATTTTCCACCTTAAGTCTAACAAATTAGCTGATTTGAAACAAGATCTAAAATTCAATTTGTCACTAAATTAATGACTCATCATCAATTGTGTTGTTTCTTTTTACTCCTTTTGTTCATAATACTAGCCTTAGTTATCATTTTAATGAACTCATTAGACTACAATTCATCTCCATCAGACATGAAATGTTTGTATTCAGAAAAACAATATAACCAGAACTAATTATCACAATAAAATAGCCATTAATAACAACAAGCAGTTATTTATTCTATAATAATTGAAACAAGCTATGGTGAAAGTGTTTTTGCCATTAGGTGAGTTTCATTTTCTATGCTACCAATCTGTTCTGAAATGATACTTTATAAATAAAATGAAGTATAATTATCCATATAATGGGAGATTTGTTTTTTTAACAAAATGCCAAGGGGTTTAACGTAGTATAGTAGTAGATTTTTTGCAGACTATCATTTACCAACAGATTACTAATATTGACTGAAAAGTGTGGTCACTTTCATACCAGCTGTTACAATGTAAACAATTAATCAATGTATAGTCAAGTATTTGAAAGTTATCTTTCTCATAGACACAGGAGTGTTTTATTCCAGAAAAAGAATTATAAGAGTACTAACTACTCCTGAAACATAGTCACCAATTAAATAAATACAAAATTACTAATTAAGTATAGCCATAACTAGTTTGCAAGAATAGCCTTTAAATTACTTTTATAAGATCATTTAATATTTTTCAAATATGAAGAAACAAAGACTTATAATAGTTAGTTTTTTAAGTATAACCTGATTATTCAATTCAATTTAAAAAAAAAAAAAGCTTTTGATTTTGATCAAAAATGAAAAGGGGATTTATTAATTGGCCAAATCTGCCAATTGCAGTTTATAATTAAAAGTAAAAAAAAGAAAAATATTTAAACTGCATAAATAGCTTGACTTAATAAGAAAAGATTACATTGTTTGGGAGATAAATCTAACATTGGTATCAATTATCTAAACTTATATATAAATGGAACTTTGACTGTCTGTCTGTGTATGCATGATTTCATATTCTATAAATTCCAAAACAGCTAAGCCGACTTTCTTAAAAATTCACACAGTTTTACTTTATGTGTCTAGCAGTGTTCTTAGATAGGTGCTGTTTTAAAAAATGATAAAAAAAATCAGAATCTTAAAGGAAGAGTGTTGCTATGTTTAAGAGTAAAACTGTAAAAATTGCCATTTTAATGCATAACTGCATCATGAGCCGGTTGTTAGAGCATCTGCAGGTTCAAATATCCCATTTGGGGTTTAGAATGGTAACAATATTATGTGTCACTGATAAGATCCAAAAGATCAAAACAGTTTTTTGGCACTATAAGTTATGCAAGATTTTGCATTTAATTATAACATAACTTAAAAAAAAATATTTTTTGGCCAGAACTAAAAATTTTCTGAGTTGCACAGGCAACATCAGGCAATGATACTAGTCAATAATACTGATAAAAACTGGACTCAGCAATAAGATGAAAATAGACTCCAAAAAATGAAAGATCAAAAAGAAACATAATTCAGATAAAAATCCAAATGAAACAACTACCAGGGTAATTGACTATATTTATTGTGACTGCCATTGAAATCCAATAACTTTCAATAAGAATTGAGAAAAACTATGATACAGACCATTTATAATAATGACAAGGGCATTCAAAAGAGAGTAATTTATCAAATAGGTTACACCTAAAATAAAATTTTGTAATTCGTTAAAAAATTTTTTTTTTCATAAATTGTTTTTCATATTAATGGCTGCTTATTTTCAACATTTTGTCAAAATTTATTTAATACTTTTTTTTTTAATGATGATTTACAAACAAACAAATTTTGACCCTGATCTGGACCTTAAATCTAAATAGTTTGAAAAACTAATTGAGTGATTATTCCTCAGGTTAATGCCTAACTTTATGAAAACTTTCATCAAAATATGTCAAGTATTTTAAAATAACTAAAGGATTAAGAATTTATAACAAACATCTAGAAATATTCGTGGACTTTTAGTTGACTTCTTTATTCCTTTTAATAATATAAGAATATTATCAATAATGCATGAATTAAAAAAAAAAAAAAAAAAAAAGAAATGATTAAAAATTAACAACAAAAAAAAGCTAGTAATCAGATTAAATAGAAATATTGATTATTTCTTTCAAACAAGATTTTTTTTTAATTCTTTATATGTTTAAAAAATATGTATGTATTAATTTCTTTGCGGACTCTTGTCCTCATTTTCTATAGTTGTTGTTTCAGCACGTTTCGGCCAATTTATCCTCTAGCCTTGCTCAGATGATTAACTGCTTCACTGGATAAGAACTGTGAGTCTTGTAACCTTATTCTCAGTAACCCCTGCTTTCCATAGTTGTTATCAGTTGCACCACATTTTTGACCAACTAAACCTGTGTAGCTAGGGTAGGAATTGAATCTGCTATCTTCAGACAAAGTTTAAAAAAAGTTGGTCCAAAATGTGCTGAGACAAAGAGCAAAAATTGAAAGCAGTGGTTACTGGCGATAGGGTTATAAAACTCAGAGTTCTTTTCCAGTGTTGCAGTTAATCACCTGTCAAAGACCAGAAGATAAGTTGGCTGAAAGGTGGTAAAACAACATCTATAGAAGAGGAGGACAACAGTCCGCAAATAAATCAATAAAGATTAAGATGACTTATCTCAAAGAAGTCACAAATAAATATAAAAAAATATGTTTCAAGATTTTATTCTAGCACATTGATGACATTTTGTGACTTCATAGTAAAAAAGTTATTGAGTTTTTTAAATGCTAACCAAGAAGTTATAGTAAACTTTAAATGTTCCATAAAGCAAAACTTTAATCAATATTCTTTTTATCACTACCAACTGCTTAGACACGTCAAAGAAAATTAGGTCAATTACTATAATTAGTAAATATTGATTATTCCAGTATTTTCTTTAATGACAATATAATTCACTCAACCATATGACAATCAATTACTAGACCAACTACAATTAGATTCAGTATTTTAATAATATTTTAGATCTTACAATTAATTCTTTAAGATTTTAGATTAGTATTAGATCGGGTTTTACAGATACTTTATTCAAATGATTAAAATGATGGATAATTACTCTCTTAAACACTACTATACATCTGACTAAGAATGTCGAACAACAACCTTTAGGATGGTAGAAGAGAACCAAAAAGTTTGGACAAAAACTGAGGGAATATATAAAGATATATAGTCCTCAGAACAAGAACTCTTGTCAGAAAACTACATTCTGCCTAAATTTACTATATTGGTTGGTTGTTTTGCTTTTTAATGGCATGTCAACTTTTTTGGTTATTTTGTGCCAAAACGGAAAGGGAAGATCCTCCAATATGTATACCTTGCCATGAACTTCTGTCTGATAAACACATCCTAATTTAATGCAAGGACTTTGAAACAAGACTCCAATATTAATAAGCAAACAAATTTTAAAAAACTTTTCATTCTAAATTTTTTTTTTTCTTTTAAATCGGTCTATAATGGAAAATCTAATAAACAATATCCACTTTATATCATATTTACTTGGTAGAGCACCAAGTTAGGCACAAGGCTATTTTACGTGCTCTACATACCTACGCTTTTTTAATTCAGTGTTACCCTTCACCTAGATGAGTTGTTGCCCTCCCAAGTTAACAAACCCCATCTGCCTGATGCTGCTAAAGTGAATGTAATGGTTTTGACTAGGATTTGAAGTCCAGAGCCTGAAGTTTTACCGATGCTCCACGGTCACCTTTATATATATATGTAGATGATGCAAAAATTGGAATAAAGTTAGAATATTTTTTTCAAGAAGGGCTCCTAGGCCAGAAATAATGAACCATTAATTGGATTCTTATTTAAAATTTTCAAAGAAGATTCACAAGAATAGTGTGGAACTATATATGAATAATAATTAGATAGTATTTATATTTAGCACGAAGAAGAAAGATATTGCATAGGTGCTAAATAATGCTTGATAATCAATTTAAGGAATATTTCCATTTTATCTATTCAAAAATAAAAAGTAGTCAGACAGAAGAAAGAAATTAAACAAAAATGAAAAAAAAAGAAAAACATTATTTTTCATTAAATAAATTTTGCATGAAACAAAAACAAGATTAAGCAAACAGAAACAAAAGAATTTTTAATCTGTAATTCAAAACAATAGAGATTTATTTTTATTTTGTTTTAGTCAATAGAATTGATTTATTCTTATGAAATGAAAATGAAAACGGTCTTTTCTTTATGATTTGATAAATCCTAATGTCTATGCATAGAATTATGGATATACAAACATCAAAATAGTTTACATAATGATCAATCTACCGACCTGCTAGTATTTTCTAATCTATTCTTAATTATAAATAAGTACAAAGCATAGTTATGGAATAGTTTATCTGCATAAAATGAGTAGAAATTTCTTTTTTTTATAATTCAATGGTTTGACATCAATTCTATTTTATGTATTGTTTATTTATTTATTTGTTTGTTTTGTTTTATAGCATATCAACTTTTTAGGTTATTTAATGCTGAAAACCATTTTTTGATAAATTTTCTTTTTTGTCTACACAGTTTTTTAAATGACACAATATGCACTATCTAATCCATAACTGGAGGGAATGTGGAAATTCACACCTTTCTCAAGGGTATTAGTCCAATTATGAATGCAAATGCAATGAATGGGATTCAAACTTAATTTATGTAAGCAATATTTTTACATAAAGTGATTCAAATAATTAAATTACTTTAGGTTTTCCTAAAAGGAAGTAAATACTTTGAAATTTTACTCAAGAAATTTAAAAAAAAACAAGAATATTTCTCAAAATGAAGACCATCAATATTTCAAGACTATTCTGCCGTTGAGAGAGAGAGAGAGAGAGAGAAATACAGAAATGGAGAGGAGAGAAATGGAGAATTAGACAGAGAGAGGAAGGGAGAGACAAATCGAGAAGGAGAAGGGGAGAGAGAGAGAGAGAAATGAGAGAGAGAGAAATGGAAAGAGAGAGAGAGAAATAAAGAGAGAGAGAGAGAGAGAAAGAGAAAGAAATTTAAAAAGAGAGAAAGAGAGAAATGGAGAGAAAGAGAAACAGAGACAGACAGCCAGAAATGGACAGACAGACAGAAACATTGAGTGAGAGAGAGAGAGATAGAATTGGGTGAGACAGGGACACTTGTAAATTACAGTTGGGTAATTATGGAGGAAAATACTTGGTTAAAAACAACTGTTGAGACAAAACAACTAAAACAATAATTGAAAGTAAATCATGTGGTTGTTGCATTTTGTTTCCTTTAAAACAAAGAAAGGACAAGAAAGAAAAACAGGTAAATAAAGTCGAACAAACTCGACCCCTCACTTCATAAAGAAATCTACGCCAAAAATAAACAGCTTTTAGAAGATAAAAACCAACAAAGACAAAAAACAATTCCACTAATTCATTATTTTAATTTCTTATTTTTTATAATTACTTTTCTTATAAAAACAAATGTTTTAAAGGTAGTTTATTTGTAACTACAAAAAAACAATACAAAATAGAAAATGTTTAATAGGTCTATTTCAAAAAGGATCTTCAAAAATAATAATCGTCCATAGTTTTGGCTGCAGCATTCTAAGGATTCCTACATGTCTTTACTAGGGCACATGTGACTTGCTACTAAGGTACTTATGGAAGTCTATTATAGGAAAGCAGCACCATACATGTCTGTTTTGGTAGTTTGAGTTATTGTGCTATGCTAATTTTAGAATGAGTGTATTAATGCTTGCTTTTGTGTTCATTTCAATTTGTGATTTTTGTATTTCCAAATTTTGACCCCTTAGCTGCTATTTTTCCAGCTCAAAACCAACTAGAAAGTGTTCCCCAGGTCCAAATACCTCATATATTAAATTTCAAGTGTTCAAACCAAACATTTGCAGAGTAGTTTGGTAGAGACCATAATGAACAAAACTTTTAACTTTGACCCCTTAGCTGAATACCATATATATGGAATTTCAAGTTTATAGCCCGAAAATTGCCAGGGGAGTTTGGTAGAGACTGATTACAAATTACAGAATTTCGAACCCTTTATTCAAATTACAGGGGTAACCTGCTCTCATTCTGTTGCGCAACGGATAAAGGCGTTGGAGTATCTACACTTCAAAAGTGAGCATCAGATGAAGGTTAAGGTTTCAATCCCACCCAAAGGCAGTAATCACAAAATTCCAATCGAAGGCATGGTTAACAGAATGAGAG
>JAUZSX010042336.1:0-20331 GCA_034780655.1 Idiosepius hallami
TGAATTTTTCTCATCTAAATAAAATGTCTACCAACTCAAAAACTAAGCCCTTTTTTGGACTCTGGCCCACAGTCTAATATGTTTCCTGGATAAACAATGACTTTATCTGACCCTTATGAACCCTAGTATATGTTGTAAAACATGAGACCACATATTATTCACTAAAAAGTCATTCATACTTTATCTAATTAAAAATATATTGTTCCAAAAGCAGAATTTTTTAAAAATGCTTTTCAGTTTTAATGGGTTTTGCTATAAAACTTAATCAGACTAAATCAAAATGTAGCCTTTTCTTTGAAGCAAAACTTTTACATTTTCATTTAGTCTAATTTTTACCAATTATTGAACATAATTAAAAGAAATTTTCAATACTTTGAATAACTATTCTTAACAATCAAATTTCATATTTAATTATATAAATATTTTCTTTTCAAAATTTTTAATTCCAAACAAATGAAGGATGTAGGGTAATGATGTACTGTGAAAGCACAACAATTGAGGCTGATGTGTACACAGGTCTACTACAGGAACCAATCTAACCAAGTTATGTTAAAGGTGGAGTCTGCTATGAAAGCTGCTATATATATTTTTTTAACTAATTTCTAGTTATTTTTATTAAGGATAAGCATTTCTATTTGTATAAGATATACCAAAGCATTTTTAAATAATAGTTAACTTCATGAAACAAAAAGTGACTATTTCATTTAGAGCATGTTAAATCAACTGCAGAATAATTTTGAAATAGGTAATATAACTGAATTTATAACTAAAAATTATCCATAAATATTTTATATTTGGTTATGGTTTAATCGTCGAATTAAGAATTATCAAAACGAAACATTTGTATTGACAATTAACGGAAATGATATTGATTTAAATCTTGATTTTCTTACATTTTTTTTTAAAGATATAACGATTAAGGGAGATAATTCAAAATAGTTAGAATGAGTAACTTCCCTTGAAATAATTCATGATTTTTCTAAATAAGTTGGTGAGTTAAAGGATAAATCAAATAATCTAATTGGACATTAAATTTGATAATATTCATACCAATTTCATTCTAGATTTTTCAATTAAATATATTTGAAATTTCATTGCAACGTAAATTCATTGAAAAAAAAATAGTTTAAAAGTGTAAAATAAATTTGTAAAATTTTTCGTTAGAGTATTAATCCAATGTTATATATTTTCTAACAGATATTTTTGTAAAAGGTTTTTGAAATTTACAATTTTTAGATATTGAAAATCATTTTCAATATTTTATTTATCTAAGAGTTATTATAAACACACAACTATATACTCTTTATAGTTTTTCATATAGTAACAAAAAAAAAACAGTTATAAATCTATTTTTTCTTATATAATAAAAGCAGGTGGACATGAGAAATGGTGTGATTTTTTTTGGGGGGAGGATGAACTAGTTTACAAGTAAGAAAAATTATTTTGGTCATATTGAATTGTACTTAATTACTGTGTTTCTCTCTATTGATAAAAGTTGTGTGCATTTTTTATAGCCAGCCTTATTCAAATTGAACATGCATATGTATAAAAACTCATCAGACTTTCAAGTTTAAATGAAAATGTTTTCAGAAACCCAATACAATTATTCATTTTGTATTTGGGGTAGTTTAAAAAAGAACATTTAGTTATTAAAATCAATTAGCATAATAAACATTCAATTAGTACTATGTTCAATATCTTTTGAATTTTGAAGAAAACTAGAAGTATAGCCTGGCTTTGTCATAGCACTAGAGACTTGCCGCTAAGGTAGTTAAGGAACCCTAATTTTTAGGCAAGAAATCAGTTAATATATTTTTATATTCATTTCTAATGTTTTTTTTAATACTAAATTTATTTCTAAGGCTTTTTCATACTAAATTCATTTCTAATTGATTTCTTATACTAAATTCATTTCTAATTGATTTCTTAGGCTTTAATTTCTAAAGCCATTTTATAAAGTAGTTAATGAAGCCTATTATATAGAAAGGCACTACCAAACATATGCAAGTTTTAGTTGTCTGAATCATTTTTTTTATTTTTAATAACTATCAATTTCTTTTTTTTTTTAAGAGCTATGTGTATAAACCTGATGTTTATTTTTAAATAACAATTGTGGTTTTATTTTCTAAAGAGCTACAGGATGTTGGGTCTCATAAAAACAGAACAATTTGGTTTTTATAAGTATATAGATGATGAATGCATAAATATATTAGGAGATTTTGCCTAATGAACTTGTGAATCAAGTAAGTATAATTTTAAAACAATGTTTGCATCAGGTAAGATCTATGGCGCTCGCCTCTAAAAAAAAAAAAAAAATATATATTTTAATTTTAAATTGGTTGAAGTTTAAAAATGAAGTTATAAGCAACAAAAAAAATATTTCTCCTCAAAAACTAATGCCATTTCCTAAATGAAAGAGAATAATTTTTTCAGGAAAACTGTTTGTAAAAGCAGGACACCAGTATAATATTTTATTGGTTTTTGATCAAGTAAAATGTAAGTATTAAAAGCAATAATTTGACTGTTTTGCTTGAATTTATGAAATAGTAAGGTTTTGCTTCTTTTGACTTCTTTTATTTATATTTTTTATACAAGTACGAAATAAATAATTTCTATCAAAATATTGGTTCATGTCCTCTATTCGTTTTTAGTCCCATAAATTGGGCAAAGCCATTTTTACCTGCTCTATTTTTCCAAGTTTGCTTTAAGGTCAATTTATATTTTAATTAATTATAAATGTCTGGGTCACATCAGAGTCAAGCTTTTTTTTTTTTATCAGAGAAACATTTTTATACTTTTTGCATATCAAAAATTGCTAAGGAAAAAGAATAAATCAAAGAATAGGTTTTAGATTGTTCACATATTAGAATAATAGGTCTGAGGTTTACTGCGACTTCACTATATATTTATTTTCTACATATTTTTTTATTATTAAAATTTTCATTAATTGAAATTTTAGTAATTTTTTTTAAATCTATATAATACCTACTACTCTTAATTTACTATATTTCAATGGAATGGCAAAAAAATTAATTCTAGAAATATTGTATCACATGTCTGAAATCAAAGATTATCATAGGATAATTTTCTTTAATTTTTAGATTTCAGTATAACAGATGTTTAATATTCTATAACTTTTTTTCTCCTATTAAAAGTCTTAAATTAAAAAAAAATAGATATAATTATTATATTCAAAAAGTAATCCAGTCAGAGAATTTAATATAATTATATTGATTTTTTTTAAATACTTTAGTTTTATTCGAAAAAATAAATCACAGTTTTAAACTTAAACAAAAATATCAATATCAAATTATAAAACAAAAGATTTTAGAATAAAAATAAAATCGTAAATCTTTATAACAAAACAAAAACACTAATTTAAATGAATCTAAATTAAAAAATGTTAGGAAATAAACCATTTCACAAGCATCATAATAAAAAAAATATTTTCTTAAATCAATTAAATTTAAAACTAAAAAAACTATATATAAAAGTTAAAAAACTACAAGCAGCTAAATAAAATTACTATATTTAAAAAGGCACATACAATATATGTAAGCTTAAATTTAAAAAAAAAATACAGAAAATCTTTTAGATTTTCATGTAAACCAATTAATATTTTAGTTAACTCCATATATGCCTCAAATACAGTCATGCACAACTAAAAGAAATGAAAATTATAAAAAAATTATAAAATCTGATTTGAATATTGCAATAAAAAGCAGATAAATTCATGATAATCTTTTATTTCTTTTAAAAATGCCTTTGTAGGCTACATTAACTTTTTAATGTTCCAAGATTGATTACCAAAAATGTTTAATGATTCTCCTAATAATTATCATAAAAATAAACTTCCGAGGAAATTCTTTAAAAAATGGGAACTGCTTTTTACAATATTCAATACCTAAAAGCACTATCTATATTTTTTTAAATAAATAAAACAAAATGCATAAAGTTATCTACATATCAATAATTTCCATATAAAATAGGAAAAAGGTATATAATCATCCATTAATGATAAAAGTTATTAGAAAATATATAGACATGTGATACTTGACACAACAAATATTGAGTTAGTGCCTCTTTTGAGATTTGGCACCCTAGTGAAATATTCTTACATAAAACAAAAAGAAGTAATTCTAACTCAATGTAAATGGCTGATTTTCAAATTATCTAAATTTGGTTATAGATAAAAAATAAAATTTAAAAAAAAGCAATGAGTTATACTTTAATCATTTTAAATAACATTATCATCTAGCTGGCTATGAGATGGGTTTATGCAAATTGAAAAGTAAAATGAAATCTGATAAAAAAAATCTAGTTTTTTGTAGAAAGTGCCTACATTGTTACAAAATTAAATGTTTATTAAAATATAAAAATAGATTAATAACCTCAAAAGAAATAACACAATAAACTTAAGAATTATCAACTTTAGAAAAAAGCTCTCATTGAAAAGAATTGAGGAAATAACAAGAAACTTTTTCTTCAGATGAAACCGGCAAAACATTTTTCTTGAATGGTTTTTTTCAGTAAGGACAATTCTTTGGCCCTTCATATGCAACAAGACCCTCTTTCAGAAAAGGATGGACCTGCTTGTGAAATTTTGAGAAAATCTTATTTAGCAATAAGTAATAACAAATGAAAAATGCATGCACACACACACACACACATACATAGTTTGTATATATGTACAGAGAAAGAGAGATTGATAGATAGATGGATTAGATAGGTAGAGAGAAAGAGAGATTTTTAAAAGATTTTATAAACTGTATTTTCACTGATCAAATAAAGATGTGGAAATTTAGTTAGAAAATAAGTACTGATTCACTATTATAGCAGAAAATATTTATATTCAAGATTTAGCAATATTTTTTTTACTGTATATAAATACATGTGCAAATATACAATAATGCCACATATACTTTTTAGATGACTCACATTGGGTTATTTTTTTAAAATCTTATATCAAAAATATTAAAGATATTGAAAATGCTTACATAAAGCAGATACTAGTTGCTAGCCAACAGAAATACAAAAAACATAGCAGCTAATATTATCAATAACAAAATGAACTCAATGACAATAATTTGAGTTTGAGACATGATTGATTTATTGATTGATTGATTGATTGATTGATTGATTGATTAGGTTTAATAGTATGTTAACATGTTTAGGATTATTTTATGTTCAGAGAATGTATAAATTTTGAGAGTTCTTTTGTATAGAGTATATTCTCTGTAATAAAAGAACTCTCTAAATAGAGAATATACTCTGTAATAATTGTTTAAAAAGATGACATATTTAAATATTGTTTTTAAAATAACCTGTATGTACATTTCGCCTATTAAGGCATTATCAACAGGTTGATTATTTTATTTTAACATTAGGAGAAAAAAGCAAAATTTTTTAAGAATGAAAAAATCTGAAACTGAAATGTTTATAATTTGAAAATAAAGTTGTCAAGGGAAACAGATGAAAATGGAAAATGGGTTTTAACAGTATTTATAGTTCATGACTTTGTTCTAAGTAATCTCTGTAATAAATGTATTTCTTTTAGAAAAACTAATTCAAAATATTTTCAATTTCTCAAACAGCTTCTTTTAATGTTGCAGTAGTAACAATAAAAGTCAATACATTATATTAAATTGTGTTTAAAAAGGACCAAAACCATAAATGAACTGGAATAATATCACTGATTTTAATTCACATTGATATAATGTTAAAACTTTCATTACTTGTCCCTAAGTTCCTCTTTGGTCAAAATGTGTTATTAAATTTCAATTCAAGATACATTTAGCCAACCAAATTATCTATCTTAAATAGACTCATAAATATTACAAAACAAATAAGCCACCTAAAGTCTAAATGTACACACCAGAATATTTTTTCTTTCTAAAAAAGGAAAAATGTTCTCTATACATTTTTAATGATTTTAAATAAATATATTTGCACAAATCAGTAAGAACCAGAAAAGGCACTCAAAAACTACTGGACAGTTCGAAAACAGTTCCTAAAACACAGCTACTAATTCATGCATGAACTTTACATAACACCTTACCCTCAAACACATTACAAGAGATCATAATCTTCATCTCTGGAAGAGAAAGTTACTTACTTAATATATAATATTAATATTTTGAATTTAGACATTACGTAAACAAATTATTAAATATATTTTTTCTTCATTTTTTTTTAATAAGGAACAAATAAATTCTCTTGTTTTTAATAATTCCTAATAGCTTTGCCTGGTCAATATTTTTAAGCTAAAGAATTACTAATCACTGTGCTAAGTGTACTTGAAAAACGCTGAATAAAATTAAAGAAATGGTGCAACAAAAAGGAATCATAAAATCAAATAGAACTCAATAGTTGTTATCTGATGGTCCCACTTTTATGCTTCAATAATGATTATTCTTAATTAAAATATATATATATATATATATATATATATATACTTGGTGAGTAGCACCAAGTTTGGCACAAGGATAAGGTGAATGCAATGGTTTTGACTGGGATTTAACTCGCATACTTTGATTCCAGAGCTCAAGCTTTTACTGATGCTCCATCTTCGCTGCCCAACATTCTTAATCAAAATAAATACAAATTTGTATGATTTATTTCTAAGGAGGTAATTAAAATATCAATAGTTTGAATCAGTTCTCTTGTAAATTCATTGAATTTTCATTCTTATTCAAGTATAAATATTGATTATAAGAAGCAAAAGCATACAACAAAATATAAAGTTAATCATACAACATTTATAAAAAAAAAAACATGCTTTAACAAATCTTTATGTAAATAAAAGATAATCTATGGGTATTGGATTTACCTTTTAGAATTACTAAAAGAAAATATGAAAGGAGAAAAAAAATAAACGAAAAATATCTTTTAACAAGATTAATTTCACTATTGTAATTGTTTCATAGCTAGAATATAGTTAGATCTGAGAGAATGGATTCCCTACACTTCTTTAACTATAATTTCCAAGATAAGGCAAACTTACATGAAACATTTTAATGTAATACAAAAAAATAATCCTACCTTTGTAACAGTTTCTCAGCTTCTTCCTGATCAACATGTACTCCAAGATTTTGGAATGAATGTATAATTTCAGAAACATCGATAGCACCTAAAATAAGACAGAATCACTCATCAAATGATTAAAGCAAATAGTTTATAAGATTTCAGATTTTAGTAAATACTATTGGTTTAAGGTATCTTTCTTATAGAAATATATTAATTCATTGGATTTGATTAAATCAGTTGAATATTGGTTTTAATTCTAACTCAAACCATCAACCTAACACCAATATTTAATTTTTTTTCACTCAAATACATAAAAACCTTTAATAATGGAACCAAAGATAGAAATAACTCACAATTGATGCATTATAAAAACAGGTTCATATGGTTTTACCAGAACATAATGAGAATTTTAGTTAATTTATGATTGTTGTAGGGCATTGCTGAAAAGTGAAATGTAGCACACACAGAATGAGTAATATTTATCAGCATAAATATTCTTTGACAAGTGAATCACACTGCACCATAGTAACAAATCACTTTAACAAGAGGAAAATGCATATCAATTTGAAAACATGAAAGGAAATTGATAAAAGACCATTAACAGTTACAATGATGAAAGGTTATTTCTAAGATATTTGACAGCACTAAAAAATCTAGGCACCTTGACTATCAAGTTGTCATGACAATGATCTCATGTGGCATCTGTTGAATATTCGCAAGTTTTTTGCCTATCTCAACAGCTATTTAAGATCCTGCCAGTTACAATGAGATTAGCATTGAAGTAAATTTACTTACCATCTTGATTTGTGTCTATATTGCGAAAGAAGAGTCTTAATTTTTTTTCATGCTCACTGACATATTGGACAAACTCTGCAAAATCAACTTGGCCATCTTTTGATGTGTCTGTTTTTTCAAAGAATCTCTGGAAAGACACAAAACAAGAATTTTTTAAATAAAAATTTAAGAAACTAATCTTTTAAATATGGAAATATGTTTACATATTCTATGTTTGTATGTGTTTCTATATGTGTACATTTTCTAAACGGTTTCATATAATCTGTTGTTTTTTACAATGATACTGAGGAGTGAATGGATGTTCAATGTAAGGGCATGAAAATCAATTTTTTTAATAATTTTTCTGTAATTCTTAAGATAAACTATTGTAAGACTCAAGATGAAAATAGTTTTCCAGATAATCTAGTTATTACTAATTGTAGCTTATAAATTGCAATTAGATGTTAATGAAGAAATTTAATAAGTCTTTCGTTAGGCATAGATTTATTTTATTTATTATTAGTTTTGACTTGCTGACAATTGATTTAAAAGATTAAATTATTTGTAACTTTTTAAAATTACATTTTCATACAGTTTAAGTATTTTGACATAATCTTTGTCACACTAAAGACACTATTTTTTTTTATATAAAGGCTTATTGTATTTTGCATAAGTGTTTATACCAAAGAGTAGTTTGATAGTATAAGGGTTAAACTTTTCTTTTCAATTGTAAATAAGATAATTTCCATTTTTCTTATTAAGCAAGAAAATACAAAGATTTAGAAATGACACTTTAAACTAGTTACCCCCTTACTATATTAAAAAAAATCCTTGAATTTATAAAAACAAAATATTAAATCAAGTGTTTGGAATTTTATTAAGGGTTTAATACTTTGAATATAAACTCCAAAATGGATTTAAATTGATTGTAACCTTCAAAAATATAAATGATACATCTAACACAATTAACATCTGTTATAAATACATAATGCTTCATTATGTTAAAAAAAATCAAAGAATCAGGACAGAAAGGAGAAACAAAGCCATTATGAGTTATTTATTCAGTTTGTTAAGTAAATGATATGAAAAGCTTCATTTTTAGAATAGTTTTTCATACAAATGTCCCAGTCACATAAGTGTTTGACAGCATGAACACAAACATTTTCTGACATGTAAACAAATAGTTAATTCTTTAATAACAATCTTTTAATTAATTGAATGTTTTACAAGTTATCTTATATCCAAATTGAATGTTTAATTTATTCAATAACATTCAAACCTATAAGATTATTTTAAGCAGATATTTCCTTTTTAGTATATTTTATACGTATAGAAATTTATTTTTAAAAAATTGAAAAATAAGTAAAACAAAGTAAGGTTTATGGTTGGAAAATATAAATTACAGAAGCATATATTTGGTTAGATCAATTTAAGGTATGGTTAGTTTGTATCAGGTTTTATAAATTTTGTTATATAAATTGACTTCTTTTAAAAATTAAATATAAATTTTATGTTTTTTTTTGCTTCCGTATCTTCTTTAATTCTGCATCTGTAATAATTCTGAAATATTTTTCATGAAGCCATTTTAAATCTAAGCAAACATATGTTTCACTATATATGACACTTGGAATTCATCTTGGTGTCTCTTTAACCTCATAATTGGTGTTATCTGATAAAGTTTGTAGCCTAAACAGGAGTACCACAATTCCCGCCTTTTTTTTAAGAATGAAGGTATCTATTTTCAGTTTGATGATGAATATAGTTGTTGTTATTATGAGTTTTTATTGCTTTGCTGGCTCAGTCATTTCCATGGGTTCAAATATGGCTTGGAATCCTTGCCAAAAGTCACAACAATGACCAGAAAGTTTATTAAATCAGGGATCTCCAACCTTGCATCTGATCCAGATGAGAACCAAGCTACTGTGTTGAAACACAAACAAATGCAGTTACCAGTTTATAATCTCCTCAACCATTGGCCTTGTGCCAAACTTGGGGGTGCTCACCAAGTAAATATCATAATCTCCTCAACCATTAAGGTGGTCTTCATTGGGGATTTTTAGCAGCTAGGTTAGAGAATTGGTAAAAACTTGGACCCCGGAATCATATTACAGGAAATTACATCCCTATCAAACCATACCTTTTACCTTTCACCACCTCAGGTAGATTGGGCTTGTTAACTTGGGAAAGTAACACATCTAGGGGGAGGGCAACACTGATTACAAAAGCCCAGGGATTCAATGAGCATGTAAAAATGGCCTTGTGCCTAACTTTGGTTTATGCTACCAAGTAAATATATTCTTTGGGGATTTTTTCTCATCTGCAGAGGAACAGTCAGCAAATATGACCCCCCCACTCCAACCAACAGAGTAGCCAAATTAATAAATTGAATGATTGTTTGGTTGGGTTAGCAGCATTTCAGCCTTGACAATCATTTAAATTAATGGAACTTTTTGTTTAAAATCAATATTTATTGTGAGAACATAGCTAAACTGATTCAACAAACATTTTAATTTTGGATTGACCCTTATGTATATACACTATTTTAGAAAAAATTATTTCAACCAATATGATTTATCTATACATTGGCATCTTCATGTATATACATTAGAACAATTTAAAAGTCAAACAATTGATTAATATATTTTATGGCATATTAACCTTTTTGGTAATTGAAAATTTATCAGCAAACTGTTTGAATAACAATATATTCACTATTTGATTTTTTGCTAGAAAGAGTATAGGGACCCATAAGTTTCCTAAGAATATTAAAACAAAATGTGAACAGTATGAAAATGAGTGAGATTTGAACTTGTGTAATACAATTCCAAAGTCTAAGGGTTTGTCCAGTGTCCCAATTGAACTAACCTTTATCAATTACACTACAAAGTTACTTAGGGAATGATAATATTTGGCTCTTAGAGCAAGATAGAAATTGAAGATTGAAACAAGCAAATATGAATACAAATCTCAAATGTTGCTTCAAAACTTATAGATGCTAAACAAAAAAATTAAGCAGAAATATAATATAAAGTTAGGCAGATAAAGTTTCAGGCAGATGGGGCTCGTTAGCTCGGGAGAGCAGTTCATCTAGGTGAAGGGTAACACCGAATATATAAAGCCTGGGTAAGAACACGTAAAAATGGCCTTGTGCCAAACTTGGGGGTGCTCACCAAGTAAATATCATAATATAAAGTTATAAGTAAATAATCTGTAATGGTAATTATGTTCCTACAGTATTAAATGAAATACCCGTTTTAAATAATAACATTAATAAGGAAATTCTATACAGACCTTGTTTATTCTTATTAGAAAGAGAAACCATACAATTCTGAGTACATTTTACAGACGATTTGTAATAAAAATGAAACAGACGTGTAAAGAATTTCCCATTATGTTTAAAAACAGTTCTCAAATTATCAATACATACATTCAACCAAGTAAATATAAACACAATAACAATAAAATACAAAGATTTATATAAAAGTAATTATTCACTAAATAATATGAACACAAAAATTACCTTTAGAAAAATCTACTCTTTGCTTCTTTATAATCGAAATCATAATTTTTTTTTTCAAATTAGGCTTGAATAGAGGATTACAATTGAAGGTGATCTTCTTTTATTAGTAACAAATATTTTTTTCCTATAATTTTAAGAAAACAATTTAATTAAAATAACTGGATTCAATCAAATGAATTGGTAATAAAATTAATAATAAGGCATTCAAGTCATAAGTAAAATATTAAGTTACTCTAAATGCTTTATATAAGGAACTCAATGACATACATACAATTTCAGCATCTTAGAACACTATCTGTTGTCACTGAGTAGGCCAAGTAACCTACTTACTAATAAACATAGAACATAAATTGGTAGTTTAAACATTAGGAAGTCTTTTCAATAAAGGTGACCCTGAAACCTGTTACAGATAAATATAGAATAATTTTGCTTTAACAAATTACAAAATGCTACAAATAGATAATCTGAGAAATGGCTTATTTGATGATTTTAAAGCAAACTTTAAACTGATAATTACCAAATTGGATTAAAATTAATTAACAGGTTTTTGACATTTAACAGGAATATAAAGATTACAAGTAGTTATAATAAAAATCTACAGGCAATAAAAATAGCATTTTATTATTTGGTAGTAATAATGTACACCACATACTTAGGTAGTTGATCAATTTTTTTCCCTTTTTTAAAATATTTTATGAACCTTGATGCATTTGTAAATGAGATTAAATAAATAAAAAGTATTAAAACATAACAGATTACAAACTGAACATTCCTAATATCAGTATATTATTTTTTATTTAATAAAACAAGACTTGTTGTTTCAATGCTTTAAACCTAATCAAAGTTACTTTGAGTGAAATCAACTTGTGTTGATACAGCTTTTGAGATTTCATATTCTTAGTTTAAATTCATGATAAATTAGTTTGGTTTTATTCAAAAAGAAATATCCTATAGAAAAATCATCAAGTGTCAGAATATAGCATATTTGTATTTCTAAGTTGAGTTTAATCTTAAAGGTGCTATATTTTACAAGATGCCTAGGATGTGGATGAAGTTAAAAATCACGCTAAGGATGTGGATGAAGTTAAAAATCACGCTAAGGATGTGGATGAAGTTAAAAATCATGCTCAGGATGTGGATGAAGTTAAAAATCACGCTCAGGATGTGGATGAAGTTAAAAATCACGCTCAGGATGTGGATGAAGTTAAAAATCATGCTCAGGATGTCTTATTGAGGTGGTTTTACCTTTAGTCAAGATGCAGTCAGCATATCCTAAAGCCTTGCAGATAAAACAGAGACGAGAATAGATTCTTAATACTATTTTCTATTGTCTTGATTTTTAGAGAAATGTCAACTCAAAACAGTGGGTATGTACTTGAGATCTGGAATCGTAATACAAAGTTCAAATGGCAGTAATTCAATTACATTTTTGAAATAATATTTTCTGTTTTCATGATGAAGTTTTTTTGTTTTTGTTTTACTGGAGGTAACTTTTTTTTAAAAAAAGTATTCTTGAAGTGTTTAAAAACAAGTTCAAACTAAAAGCAAGTCTTTACCTTTTGCCCAATATACATTGATGAATATTCTTTTAGAATGTAATACTATGCTTTTCTGAAAATATTTCACACCACCAACCTATTCTCTGACAATTTCAGTATACATTCAGTGTACTGGAAGTAAACAAACTTGTTTCTAAAAATATTTCCTGAAATTGTTATGTAGGAAAAAAGAAGCAATTAGCTGGAAGTTAAGAAGCTACAAAATTATGTAGAATACATAATGTGTTAAGTTAAAACTCACAAGGTTCTTTATCATAAATGACAGAGAAAAGATTGTAATTTTATCTCTGATGCTCCACATGACCAAAATTGTCAAGCTAATCAAAAATAAGAACAGTTATTTATATTTAGCTTCTTCTTTTCTTGGAATAATTAAAAAGTTTTGTTTTTTATAATAATTATAAAAATATATTGCAATTATGATGACTACAAAAGTAATTTTAAAGATTAAAATGTTTCATTAAATTAGTAACATAATCAAAAAAATGACATAAAACATTAAATTATAATTACATTGTAAATTTATAAAAAGAATGAAATAATAAAAAATAAAAACATTTGAACTGTCTAACTATAAAATTTAACCTAATGTCTTCAGTATGTGACATGATGCTTACAAATAAAACTATAAACAAATACACACTGGTCATTATTATAAGAGAGATTATAAAATAGTTTTATTCAATTATTTTTGCTAGATTATATTTCTTAGATTATGACAAAAATATAGCATCAGAATTTTGAGATAAAAATAATGAAGGCAATCAGAGGGTTGGTGTTTCCCTATGCAAGCTACACATTTTTGCTTTTCTTCAGAGTGTACATAAAATAAATGAAAAAAATAAACAAACACTAACTGATCATTATTATTATTATAAGGAAGGTTATATACTGATTTTATAAAGAAATGTCAAAGTTAGATTTTTGTTTCAATTTAAAATAAAAAAGTGGGGACATTTTTTTACTACTAAATCTAAAAACTGATTTCCCAATAAAAAAATATACTTGTAAAAATCTTTTTTACTACAATAAATCTACATTAAACTGAAATCTTTTATTAATTCTAACAAAAAAAAAAGAAAAAAAATAGATTCCTTATTCTTGATAAAGTTGGACCTTTTCAACCAAGCTCAATGAATTTTCAAAATTATTGCTTTCACTTTAATGAATTTTTAAAACTTTTTTCAATTAATCAGAAAAATATGAATAAAAACTATTTTTTTTCACTTCAACTAAATTTACCTTTAACCACAAGAAAATATTGTTTTATTAAGATGTTGATTGGTTTATTGGAAAAGGTATTGTATTGAGCATTGCCTTATTTTATTAGAGACTTTAACAAAAATATCTTTATTTTCTGGAAAATTTGAGGGGAGATTCAACTAAGCTTAGTGAACTTTTTTTTCTTCTATAAATGTCACATAAGCTTCTTATAATTCATAGACATTTCATCTTCCTTAATTCAGTCTAAATATTTGCTCTGTACTGTTTTGCATGAATTCATTACCCTCCAACTCCTAAGTCCATGAAGTATTTGAATGCATTATTTCATTCAGCTTGTTATAAAACTTTATCACTTTACAAATTCCTCTAATTTATCAGTTATCATGATTCAATTATTTAATATTCAAGATATTTCACTGAAGAATCTCTGTATTTTCATGCAGCTATGAATTAGAAATATTAATTTGGAGAATAACAAAATCATGTATGGATATAAATTACGCAAATGTTATTTTCAATAGATAATATATAAAAAGTGATCAAAGATATTTTGATAACAAAGAGATTTGATATCATTCTTGATATTTTACTTTGAGATAATTCCAGGATGATGAAGGAAAAACAAATTCTGATTTTTTTTTCTAAAATTTGTATTTTTTTGTTAATTTTTTTATATTTCAAATTTTTTGTATACTTTTTTAACATTACTAATGTGTTGAGATGAGGTATGATCAATTAAATAGAAGACACTATTGTAATTCAATTTTATAAGTATTTTTAGACTATTGTCCTCATCTTCAGTAAAACAAAAATAAAAATAAGGACAATAGTCCAAAAAATACTTATAAAATTGAATCACAATAGTGTCTTTTGTTTAACATATTTCTTAACACGAACTATTCATAAACTGGAGAGTAACATATTTACTGAACAAAGTAAAGCTCTTGCTATCTAGTTTTAGTGCTGTGTAAATAGCATCTGCAAACCAAACCTAGAATTGTCAATATCTCCTAGAGAGAAAATAAACACACATTCCTGTTCTACTTAACTCGCCTTTTTTCCAAGACATGCTCTGTTAGAAATACATTCTGTAGGTTGCAATTTACAATTTATAATTAAGAAGGAAAAAAAGAGTATGAAAAAGAGGATAGGAATTTATTTGTAGCTGAGTACACAACTTTTGATAACCATCTGTGGTCAATATCAGAGAGTGAGGATACACTAATGATATATTTACTTGGTTGAACACAAACACAAGTTAGGCACAAAGCCAGATTTATGTGCTCATCATATCCCTGGGCTTTTTCATAATGGGTGTTGCCTGGATGAGTTAGTCTCCTCAATCTCGTTTTTTAGAATCAATGTTAACCTTACACCAAGATGAGTTACTCTTCCAAGTTAATGAGCCTCATCTGAAAGTGAATGTAATGATTTTGAATGGGATTTGAACTCGTTTATTACAATTCCAGAGTCCAAGCTTTAACCATTACTTCAATTCTACTTGTGATACATTAAAAAGTTAACAAATATAAATTATCAGTGACTGAATGTTAGCCAAATATTTAAAAAAATATACTCAAATCTCCAGTTAAGAACCACTAGTTTAAATACCTTTAAAATTTTCTAACTTTATAACCTTTGTAAACTGTATTAATCCTTGCTAAAAGTTATGTATTATTTATTACATACAAATACCAAACTCATTAATTAAATAAATTTTATGATCAGAATTCAGTATTTTAAATGCTATATCATATTCAAATACTACAAATTTATTAAGTAATAGTAATATAAATTCTCTAAAATAAATTTCATAAAGAATGAAATATTGATTTAAGTTTTTCTTGGTTATGAACAAATGCACTCAGGCATTCTTTGAATTTACAAATGAACAGAAATAAATTCTAAAATAATATATGTATGCTGTTGTTTCACATGAGACTCGCCACTCAACTCTGCTTTCAGGAGTTGAGCCTGCGGCTAAGACTGTAGAAGTTCAGTATGCTGACACAGTTACAGTTTATATTGTTTTCTTTTTCACGAGATTTAGAGCATTTCCATACAGTTAATAGATACAGTGTGTGTTATAATAGTTATATACACCAGTTGCTGCTTTTGAAATAAAGAAGCTAAATATAAAAATAAAATGATGTCAAGATTGGGTATGCTTTGGATTGGGGAGAGAAAAAAAAACTGTTTGATATTCTAAGGGGATTTTTTTTTTTTTTTTACTAAGTACTTAAACAAACTGTTTCCTGTTTTTGTATTGAAGATAAAAAGAATCAAGCACTGAAAATGTATTTTGATAAGCCTATCCTAAAAAGATCCCTGGGTTAGGAAAAAAAAAGCAAAATGTTTTGAATAATATCAATCTAATTAAACACATTTTCTTTTTATAAAATATAACACTTTTTTTTCTAAAAAACTAGTAGTTAACTCCCATAGGACTGAAATTAATCAAAATTGATAATCAAATTCATATATTTCCCTTTTAACAGATAAACTGTTAATTGAACTGATGTTTAACAACCAGTGTATTAAGAAAGAACAACTGAATTTGTATAACTTTCTTCTTATACAAATTCAGTTGTTCTTTTGCTTTCTTCCAATCGCAATCGGTCGATGTAAAATGCTAATCCAGGAAATAATGCCCCAAATCATATGTGTTTTTAGCTAAATTGTATAAACTCATTGAAGTTATTAGTGGTTATTATTCATAACAGAAACTGAAAATATCCCTTGAAGACAGGAGGGGCCAAATCAATCAGGTCGTTATCGTTGATGCTTGACTTTGAGCAATAGCGGGAAGAAATCAATCATTGTTGGGTTGTTTGATTTGTGACTATAAGCAAACTAAAAATGGATGCAAAAAAATCTTGGTGTTCAATACAATTATGGGTGCATCTGCATCACCCACTCATACATGCATCCCATTATGGCAAAGGATTGTGTTTAATGACCTATCAACCTCTAAAGAGTTTCGGCCAGAGCAAGGGAGGGTGAGGAGGAGGGGGATCTGATATCGATTAAAGACATAAAATAAGTGAAAAGATTTATTCCACTTTAGATTTTTTCATATGGATTGGAATCTAACGACTTTAGATTTCACTGTTCATTCTGAAGAGAATAAACTTAGTGGAAAATAGCACTCACTCACTCTCTGCACGTGAACAACATTACGTGCACATTTCTTGAAATTGCATTAATGCACTTTGACTTGGCACTATTAGCAACCAAAAAGTAAAGCTAAAAGTAGAACTAAAAATTAGTCTTAATTTAATTATTTAAAAAATGCTAATGTTTAAGACTCTTAAACATTAGCATTGTTTTTTAACATAACATTGTTTTTGTTTTTTGTTTTTTAATTTATTTTTTCTTTCTTTTCATGCAAATTCTTTTTAAAAAATCCAACTTTTAACAGAAAAAAAAATACTGGAAACAGAATTATTTGTGTTTTTTTTTGACAAGTTGGAAAAGAAACATCAGAAAAAGAAAACACAATAAGAATGAATGACAAATGCAAGCAACAACAACAACACAATCAATGAATGATCATTGATTACCATCGACGACGACGCACTTATCTTTATGCTTTTTATTTGCAAGTTTATGGAATATCGCCAACACGCAATAATACGCATATTGCGAGCACAATTGTTTGTACGAAAATAGAAATTCTTTAAATTCACAACAACAATGACAATAAAACTATAAATTTATTAATAATTTTTTTCGTTTTTAATTAGAATAGCATTTAATTCAGAATTTTAAAAAATACTTTCGAGGCGAAAAATAATTTTGAATCAAAATACCAATAAAGGTAAAGTTAGGCTAAATTTCCAAACTACATCAGAAAATTCCCAGGAAGAGTAAAGGAGACAGCTAAAATAGAAATCAACCAGAATACTAGAAAAAAAAAAGATTCATTGATTATTTTATTTTTATTTATTTTAAGGAACGGTTCAACAAGCGAAGGCGATAGGGGTTTTATCATCATGTTTCATTTTTAAGTTGGGAATTTTTCTAAAAGAAAAAATAACTTCAACGAATGACGGAAGTAAACTTAGTTTTCGAAATTTATTCACATTTCATGATTTTTTTTTAATAGCGCTTAAAAATTATTATTTTATATAAAAATAATATCCGATAAAGACTACACACACAAGGGTTTAATTTCTATTCCACAAAATTGCTCAATGAATTCACACACACCTACACCTGTCATCATTAGAATTTTTTTTAATTAACATTTAAGGATTTGGTAAAATAATGGTAATAAAGTTTAAATAAAGAAACCAAATGATATTTGTTCGAACTGTGTTTTAGTGTTTTTCACCAAAATTCAAATTTACAGTGATTATTCATATACACCCATAACGCCAACACGTTGTAATAATTAATACATTCCAATGACACTTAAAAATAATTCAACCCTGCCCTGCTGTAACGTAATTTACACAGAGTTTATTCATCTTTGACAATTATTAAATCTCATTGTCATTAAATGTAGAGAATAGAAAATTAAAAGAAAATAACATCAAAATGAATTAATCATTTGGTTTAAAAGAAACGTTCTTTTTTAAAAAACCGAAAGAAATCATGAGCTATTTAGATAAAAAATTCAACGCGCGTAGCCAAAAGCACATCTAAAAATCCTTCGGATATAATATGATGCAATAATTGCCCTATATTTGGGAGGTGAGCAGAAAGAAACCTTAAAAAGAAAGAAAAAAGGACAAACTAAACATTCGGAAAAAAGTGCTGCCACCCCACCACCAACCAACCAACCAACCACTATCAAAATTTAGATGATATCATAATAATCAACCAATTAATAACCAATGAATATATAGGCTTGTTTTTCAACCCGCTTAAACAATAAAGGAAAGCTGTTGCAACCCTATTTTAATTTGTTTTTGATTTTTAGTTTTTTGTTTGGAGGGACGAGGGGTAAGGGTTCAACCAGCAACCTTTTGGCAACAATAATTGCCACTTGCACAATCACTGCCAGTTTTAAGTAAATAAATCAAGAAATAGGAATAGAAGGTTTATTTATTGTGTTTTACGGCATGTCAACCTTTTCGGTCATTTAATGCCGTGTATAGTTATTTTAATCAAGCCTTCTTTAAATTTGTTTTAAGATTTGTAAGAGAAGATTTTTCTTTTATAAAACGATTTTGATATTTAGTTAACAGTCAAGTTTGTTGATTCGAAAAATAAACTTAAAAATGAAACTCCTGTTTTTTTATCTTTTAATTAAATTAATTAAAAACAATTACCTGTGCTTGTCCAGCAATTTGAATTTGAGGAACCTGCATGGAGCTGAGAGCTTCACTCAAATCGTGAATATCAATACTCCCATCTTTGTTCACGTCTAAACGATTAAACAATTCCGATAATCTTTTTTCCTCCTCGGGGGAAAGATTGTGGATATTTGTATTAGATTGAGTGTGCATGTTTATTTGGTTTTTCCACCGACTTTGTACTTATCGTAAATCCCTGTCGGTTTGAAAAGCAAATATACAAAACTAAACTACAAACTACAACGAAAAAAAAGTGTCTAAAGAGAAACTCTGAAAACGGAAGAATGATTACAACAGATCCGCACTTACGGAATTAACTAGCAGGACAAATAAATAAATATAAAAAAATGATTAAAGAAATATTTCCAAATAAGCCTCTTTGGGGAGAGATATAATTTAAAAAAGCAACCAATTTGTCACAAAATATTTTTATTAAACTCGAACTATTGAATGTTTAAAAAGCTATTTTATGCAGTATTGTAATACACGCCCAGTTTTTATTCGTACTACTGCTACTGCTACAACAAGTGCTCGTTGTCATCCACGTGTGTCTTAAACGAACCTTAATATGAATCGAATTGCGGGAAGAAGCTACAAAACAATCTATATAAGGTGGCTTTTTACACTGGGCCGTCAATTTTTCAGAAAGGGGGCATTAATCTATTTAGGTCCTTTTTTTATTGTACACCGTATATAGAATTAAATAATGACTTTCACTTTTTAATTACAAGTGCATAAAGTCAGTCACGCTTGCTACGAATAAAATCATTTTTCCTTCTTATATTGAATATTCTTTTTTTGGTTTAATTTGGTTTTTTTTTTTTTTATCAGTATATTTTTGTTCATTTTATTGTTTTTGTTTAATTTATAAATATGAAAATCAAGTCAAAAAAGAAAATAATACTCTTTCGGAAAAAATAATTTA
>JAUZSX010042444.1:0-20331 GCA_034780655.1 Idiosepius hallami
CTGAATATGATATGCTTGTAAAACTGGCCGTGTGCTTTACTTGGTTTGTTGCTTAACCAAGTAAATATATATATATATATATATATATATATATTCAGACATGTTCTGTTCGTAAGTAAATAATGGTATTTTGCCTAAATATACAAAGCTTTATTTATTTCCGGACATGTTTCGAAGAAAATAAATCCAAATATAAATATATAATTGTTCTGGGGTAGTTGACACCCCTATTTATAACACATGAACTCGCCCAGGCGGTATATAAATCAGCCATTTTGGCATTTGGCAGAGATAATGCATATGAAGTTTAGCCGCTCTTATGATATATGAACTCTCTACTTTAATTATTGTGAACCCGTATTTTAGGGACTCAACAATTACATATTCTCCTATATGCCTCATCTTTTATAGTATTGTCTGAAAATATCTATTCTTTCCACACATATATATTCATATATATCTATATGAAAAATATACATAAAATTAAAAACAATAAAATGAATATATATTATACTAATATTATTACACAAAAAGACAATGATTAAACGTTTCATTTGATTACGTTTGAGAGTCAGTTTTTTGAGTAATAATAATGTAATATATATCATTCCTATTGTTGCAGTTTTCAATTCTATGCATATTTTTCACATTGTCAAAATTTAACTTCTATTTTTTTTACACACACACGCACATACATATATATATATATGTATGTATATATATATACACACACACACACACATACTTACAGACATCTATATGTGTGTGCAATTGCAATTGACAAAATGCCTTTCTCCACTCTCTTACCAAAAATGGCTACCAATAATCCCTAATTTTTCTTACTGTTTTGGTGTATAAATATGGAATTTTAATTTTTATGGCCTAAACATCTCCTTTTTACTATTAGTCTAGGGAAAAAAATGAGGTTTCCCTTGCAATAGAATGTAACTTTAGTGGGTTTGGAGTCTAGCTTAGGGTCTCTTAAACATGGTTCTGCATGTTAACAAAAGTCGAAGAGAGTTATATTTTTGTCTACATGCAGAACCAGGAGTTACACTCTGAACCCACTAAAGTTAAATTCTTTTAGGGTGCAACGGTGACGCCATTTTTTCCCCCTGGACTATATACCATAAAGTCACATTGTTGGACTATGCTAAACATCAATAAATCTTAAGCAGCAAATGCCTTTTCTGTATGCTTGTTGACATGTTTCAGAAAATTACCCTTCTGCGTAAATGTCTTGTGGCACACTGAACAATCAAAAGGTTTCTCCGCGGTATGAGTACGCATATGGATCTGCTGGTTCACCTTCTGCACGAACTCCTTTCCACAAATGGTGCAGTAATACGTCTTTTCACCCGTGTGTGTCTTTATGTGCGTCTGCAGATTGCCCTTCTGGATAAAGTCCTTGCCGCAGATCGTGCAGAAGTACGGCTTCTCCTTTGTGTGGATTCGTATGTGGGTCTTCAGGTTGCCCTTCTGTGTGAACTTCTTGCTGCAGACGTTGCAATTGAACGCCTTCTCCCCTGAGTGGATCTTCATGTGGATCTGCAGGTTGCCCTTTTGGGCGAACGCCTTTTTGCACACCTTGCAGGGGTACGGCTTGGCTCGAGTGTGCATCTTCATGTGCACCTCCCAAGTCGTTTTGCAAGTGAAACGCTTACCACACGGCTGACAGTTGAACACTTCTACGGGGCCTTTTTTCTTCTCAGATAGCACGGTCGTTTTCTTTGAACTCATGTTGGTGGTGATGCTGCTGCTGCTAGAGGACATACAAGGCTGGTTTTTGGTCTTGCAGATCTTCCACGTTGTGTGTTGTTTTGCCGAACCAGGCAAGACAACTTTCTGAATCTTTGTTGCTGGAATTCGTTCTGAGTCCCTTTTCATTTACGCTTTCAAGTGGGCGGGGAAATCCCTTCTTTGATTTGGCGTTTGAGTTGATAAAGAAAATCTGAAAAAAAAAGATTATCATCTATAGATGTGTGCAGGGGTAGACTGGAGCTTTAATCAGTCCAGGTATTATGATCAGAGTGGCCAATATCTCACTAATCAATGCCTACAGTTGCAACTTGTCTTACAGGTTGTAGAATATATTCTATATATTACAATTTTGCAGATATAACAGACTTTTTATTTGCTATTTCTTAACTTACAATTAACTTGGAAAGTTCTTATACGTACTAGATATTATAAACAAATGGTTTATCCACCGGGCATTGTCCAAATACCCGAGTGGCTAGTCTGCCACTGGATGTGTATGTGTGTTTGCGTATCTGCATACTGATCTCTGCATGTTTAGCTGGCTCAATTACTGAACACACACCGATTCCATTTCTGTGGCAAGTCTTATTGTTTTACATTAAGTCAGTTAAATTTCAAAGCTATAACTCCATTATTAAACTAGTGGTCTTTTTTTCGTGCTTGTCTTTGTGAACTCAGTTGTTTTTATGGATTATTTTGTTATGTTCATTGCTGTTTTTAATGGTTGTTTATTTTAGCTCAAAATGCTTATATTTGTACTTTCTCCTTTCTTTATGTGTGGGTGTGTAAACATATACAAGTAAATAAGTATGATAATAATTTTAAAGTTAATGCTAATAATCTTGTTAATTTTTTTTCAGTACAATAGAATGCAATGAGCCTTGTGCTTGTGCAACCTCTATAGAACATGATAACCCATTGTCTACGTTAAATGGACTAATACCCTTGGGAAAGGTATGAATCCCAATATTCCCTTAAGCAATGGATTAAATAGTGCAAGTTGTGTTTGTGTGTAGAAAAAATAATGTTTATCAAAAATAATTGTTCTAGGCTCCCTGTCTACGTTCACATATGGAAAAAAAATACCCTTTGGATATAAATCATAACATTTCCTTTAGGTATGAATTAAATAGTGCAACAAATTGTATTATTAAAAAAACAACTTGTGTATACAAAAAATAACGTTTATCAATAATAACTTTCGAAATTAAAATAACCAAAAAAGGGTTGATATGCTGTTAAACACAAACAAATCAACCAACGAAAAACGATTAGTTTTTTTGTTGTTTTTTTTTACCCTGAAAATTTTATTTTAAATTCAATTTGAATGAAAGTTAGAATTTTAATTCATTTGGACAGATTCATTTACCTGAAATTAATTTAATAAAGATTTCAAGGTTTGGATTCGGATTAAATATTTCAAATTTTTTTTTAAATAAGAGAAATAGCTGTTGTGAAAAAAGGCAAGGCAAGTAAACATAATCACGTTTTGATAACATGAATAATTCCAATTAAATGTTTTCTTTTTCTATGACGCGTTGCATCTCGCACTCACACACAACAAATGAATTTTTCAATACGGTTCAATATAAACAATCAGATCGATATTTTAAAATCGTATTCACATTATTTAGCATCTAATTAAAATTTGCTTAAAGTAGTTCAAAATAAAAACAAACATAACAAAACAAAAAACAGTTTTATTGTCATATTTTTAAAAAGATCTTTGTTTAAAATATTTATTAATGTATTGAAAAACAACAATTGGTAACTTTGTTTTGATTTTGAAGAAATCAATTTTTAATACAACAAAAAATTTAATATTTAATCAACCAATTATCCATTTTTGAATTTAAGTACTATTTAATGTAAATTTGTCTTGACATCGTTTATTTAATCTTATAACTCAAAATAATCTTTAATTTGTAAATAAATGTCACTCGATATTTACAATAAACTGGATTTATGATTTTCAATAAAGGTAAACGAAATTATTTAAAATGCAAGCCCGAAATGACTCCTCCTAGCCTTAGAATGAAATTAACGCGCACCTAAATATCTGAAAATGAGAAATCACAGAATGATTGATTGAATAATGAAAATTTTGATCATCTCTGATTTTTCACATGATAATTTTAAAAAATGTCAAAAATCAAAAATTTTATTATTCCGTTTAAAAATAAATCAAGATGTAATATTTATATTGAAGCGATCATCCCACTTAAGATTTAATTTAAATAGTTTGATTAAAATTAATATTTAAAATCTCATCGTCAAATAAACACATAGCGAATATGTTGATTATTCAATAGATTTTTATATATTATCTTTGACAGATCTTAAAAATACACACAAAAATGTGAAAAGTTGCAAACCTTTTTTTAAGGAAATCTTTTTTTTTTTTTGATTTCTAAAACTGAAAGAAAGACTAAAAACGTGTGGAGAAGGTAAAAAAATGCTTACATTTCAATCAGTTTGACTAAATTAATAAATATTTTCAATCATTTCCTCGTTTAAAAGTAGAAAATAAAGACCGGCCTGGGAAGGCTGTTTAAATCTTTGTCTTTTCCCTTAAAAATTAGCTTTTATTTTATTTTTATTTATTTACATTTTTTTTCTTTTTTTAAAAACAAATCAAAAAATTAAAAAAGAAGAAACGGAAGCGGAAGATTACGGTGTTTGACGAAAATATATTCCTACTTTTTGAGTTGTAGTAGCTCATTTATTCAACTTTTCAGTAAAAACGGAGTTTTGTTTATTTAACCAACAACAAATTATAAAAAAGAAACTTCGAATTGATTTCATAAGCCAGATTAATTATAACATTTACAATTAACATCAGTTGATTTAAAATAACGTCCGTTCCAACCTACCCCTCTAATTAAATCCCTAGATGAACATAAGTTTGGGTTGGAATTTCTATTTTTATTTTATTTTCACATTGTTAAAATTAAAAAAAGAAATTAAAAATAAGAAACAAACAAAAAACGTTACAAAATAATGTTTATTGACTTTGTTTAATCTAGTATTAATTACAATTTTTTTCTTGAATATGTATTTAGTTAAAAACTTTTCTTTTTAACAGATGATGCTACCCCCTCCTCTGCAAAAACAATGAATGAATTATTGAATAAAATATTTTTCAAATTGGAAATATTAAATCTAGAACTACTGCTGTTTTTTTCTGTTTTTATGGTTATCATCATCATCGTTACTTTTACAACTTTCCAAACGATGACTTGACCAATAATTTTACTTTCTTCCAATTCTCCAAATTATCAAGCCTTTTTCCGAAAAAAAGTTTCTTAAATTAATCGTAACTTTTTTTTACTAACTTGACAAAAAGTTTAAAATTTTATTTCAAATATCATAGAAAAATTTTGAGCACAATATACGAATCCAAGAGGATTTTGCCCCAAAAGGACCATGAATGTTCAATTCGACTTGATCATGTTTTCATTCTTGTATTTTTTCTTTTTCCTTTTTTTGCCAGATATTTTTTTATGAATTTTTTTTTTTACGGGATTATAAGTTGATTACACACAGAATTGTTACTTTTCATCATTTTAATTGAGAGTATCTTTAATTTTTTCCACAATTAAATAACTACATTTTTGTTTAAAACTAAAGCTTAATTCCTCAGACTTTTTGTAATTAGTTGTTTACTCTTTTCATTTTCATACTTCCTTTCACCTTGACGAGTTAATTAGTTACACTTCTGACTTCAACTGTTAGAAAGTAATTCCTACAACCTGCTTCACCTGTTTTGCGTACAGACTTCAGAAATGCCTATTAAATAACCTGGCTTAAATCCTTTTTTTTTTTTTTTCGTTAGCAACATTAAGACTTAAGTTGATCAAAGCTTGGTTCATTACAATTTATTTAACTTAACGATAACATCCCTTTCATTGCATTTTCAGTAAGAGGAGTTTTCTCCCTTTATCTTGTGGACCCACAGTATTATTTATACTTCTACTGCAAATTCATTCAGTAATTTAAAAAAACGAAAACAAAATAAAACAAAAAACTAATTTAGCTTAATTATTTTAGTTTCAAAATTATTGTTGCCTGGTCTCTGCCCCAAAATTGATTGTCCTTTAGCTGTATACAACAACAAAAAATCTAAAGCAAATTAAAAGGTATGTGTAAGTTGTAGTTTATTTTATTTGTTACAGTTTCGGCTGCAGGCAGCTGCTGTGAAAATATACCTAATGCAATTGAAATATGAATTATTATTGAGTTGTGTTTTTTGACAATTGTAGAAAAAATGTTTTTTGTTTTCTTTTTTCTAAGGTCGGCAAGAACAAGCACTTTACCAATTCCACTTCAAAGGATAATTTTTATTTTAAGGAAACAAAAGTAACTTTTAAAAAGTTAAAGTGCGACAGAGGCAGGCAGTACAGGCACTAGAGGCAATATATGCTTCTATGAAATATTGTTCTTTTCACAGAATTTACTATTTTGCAATTTTACCATTTCTTTACTTATTAGTAGAGCTGTGACAACATACTTTTTAAAATATTCTTGTCACAGCCTTAATAATTAGGGATGTGACAAGCATATTCTTAAATAAAGTATATTGTCATCTGCCCTACACAATTTAATTTTGAAGTGCAATGACTGCAACTAGTGCCAAAACACAACAAAGCAGTGTGTGTGCTCTGCTGTCTGCACATAATTGCACTATTCATATTTAATTTAAGCTTAACCAATTAATTACATTTGATGCAAGAAGAAGTGGTAAGAAAGTGGGTGTTTGTTGTGTTGTTACTATTATTTGGAGTGCCTTTCTGCATTTACTACTGGCTTGCCTTGTTTTTTAGAGGTTTTCAAGAATCAACATACTCTTACACTCCATACATGGTATTTGCATGTAGGTGGCAGATTTGAAGTAGATGCAGCCACTGGCGCAGCAGCACAGCACTCAGCAGAGCTAGAACATATCTTTGTGTTCTAAGATGTTGAGTAGATGCAACAGACCCCCCTTTTTTACATTCTTCTACTAAAATAAAAAAAATTAATGTTCAAATATCTTTTTTTTATCTAATACGAAAAAATTTTTTTTTTGTGTTTCTTAATTCTAATACTATTTCATTTTACAGATATGACCAAAAAGACAGAAGGAAAGAAATTTACCTTTGCTTTCAAAAAGAGGCAACACACATACGTTTACGTCAGTGTATGTAGTAAATCAGAAAAAAAAAAGTGTCGTCCATATATAAGGCCCATCAACTCAATGAAAATAACGCATCTAGGTGAAAAGCAACATTGATCACAAAAGCTCGGTAATGTTATAAGCACATAAAACTGGCCTTGTGCCTAACTTTAGTGGACCAATTATATATAACTATCTCAATCAATTTTGATTAGAATAAAACACGCCTTCTTTTCTTAAGCTTGGCTACCAATAGGCACAGAACAACCCAAATGCAAAACAGTTTATAGTGTAAAATATATACTAATTGACTGCACACACCTTGCACCAAAAATACTACAAAGCACAAAACCTAAGAGGTCTACTTAAAAATACAAATATAGATGAACTTAATGGACAAAATATAATTGATTCAAGATCTCTATATAGTCGTATTCTCAACACATAAACAAAAATTCCCTTCTGATTTACAGCGTTTTTGTATAAATAACCAAATAGTTTTATAAAACAATTACATTCAAAATAGAAAATAATAATAAAAGTAGTAGTAACCTCTCTCAAATTAAAACTGAATCAGCAATGGCTAACCAAAAAAATAAATTACCACTACAATTAAATTCATTTTACTACTACTGTTTAATAAGTATTTTTGGATAAATTACCACTACAATTGATATCATTTTCCTGAGGTTCAGCTTTTTTTTTTTTTACTAAGGAGAATGGCAGAGGAACCAAGACATCCCATGCATAAATGACTTTATTTCGACAATCAAATACAAGGGAAAACTATAATAATGTCAACTGTTCTTAAAAAGAAATCATTTATTTGTGCTGTGTGTGATGAGACGTTTTCAAATGACCTTCACCTTAAAATGCATGTTCGGAAGCATACAGGTGAGAAGACTTTAAACTGCAACACCTGTAAATATACCACTGTGTGGAAACATCACTTTGAAAGGCATCTACGCAGTCACACCAATGAGCGACCCTATCGCTGTGAGTTTTGTGATTACGCGGCCAGAGAGAAAGCAGCAATGAAGATTCACATGAACATCCACACTGGAGAAAAACCCTACCGTTGTCAGATCTGCTCCTCAGCCTTCTCGCAATCGTCAAATTTAAATGTGCACATGAAAATACATTCCGACGAGAAACAATTTAATTGTGACCTCTGTAGTTATGCAACATCCAGGAAATCTGATTTTAAAAGACATATTCGGATTCATTCGGGTTTTAAGCCGTTTCGATGCAATTTTTGTAATTATGCAGCCGCCCAGACCACGGCTCTCAAACTTCACATCAGTACACACACGGGAGAGAAACCATTTTCGTGTAATCTCTGCGGTTATGCGACTGCTCGTAAGAACTACCTCAAAAGTCACATGCAGTCGCACTCAGGGGAAAAACCTTTCAAATGTGATTTCTGTGAATATGCAACACCACTTAAATTCAACTTGAAAAAACATGTACGTAGGCATTTGAAAAGGAAAGAATCGAAAAAAAATCTGAATTAAGATTAAGAATTTTTTTTTTGAATTAAGATTAAGAATTTTTTTTTTGGGGGGGTGAAGTCCATTTGGCCAAGTGAGTAGGCAGTTGGACTTAAGAATCATAGTACGTGAGTTTGAATCCAAGTCATTCCATTTGCATTCATAATACTAATAATGTACTAATACCCTTGGGAAAAGTATGTATCCCCATATTCTCTCCAGTTATGGGTTAAATAGCGAATATTGTGTTATTTAAAAAAAAAAAATTGTATGCAACCATAGAAGAGAAAAGGCACATTGATATATGTACATATATATTTTTATTAACAGAATTCCTATTTGCCTCCATCTTTGTTATCCAGTCTCTAATTTATTTCCTGTTTGTGACAGGTGCTTGATAACGTCCACCCAGTTGGCTCCTCTTACAACATCTCCCCGATTGCCAATTCGATCAAACAATTTCTTTTTTTGGTTCTTAGTCAATTGTTCTTTTTTCTTTTTCACTTCTGGACGTTTTTCATCTTTGTTTCGATCAGCTTTTGCTTCATCAATCTGGAAACAAAGCAAAAAAATCAAAGATCAAATATGATTTGTCTTTATTGTTTACAGAATTTTAAAAAGAAAATATTTAGATGAGAAATGTCTTTTTTTTTTTCAAATCAAACTTGTGTAAATGATAAAATGCTGCCTAAATGTATAAGAAATTATTTTATATCATTTCAACTTTAAAATGTTAACTTTAAAATGGATTAAACAACTTCAAAATGGAAAAGAACTTAAAGATCTAAAAGAGAATATTTGACTGTTTCTTATTTTCAATTTGTTTTCTAATTCGAAGTTGATTGTTACATTCTGGTGTTGATTAATCTGTTTTGAAGTTGAATGATTTTTTTACTTAATAATAAGCCCATTCAAAGTTGATTGATATAATTTTGAAGTTGAACAGGCGTCTGAGGATCATGAAGAAATTTATACATAAAATTTTAGAGTCCTCCAATGTAAAAAAATTAAAATCTGCCATTACCCTGTGAGCACATTCTTTAAAGCCATTTATGTTTTCAGTGCATGTGATCTTAATAAAAATTCACTGTCCACAGTTATTCTAGAATTAATGAGAGTCGTCTCTTTTTTGTCAATATTGATCACTCGGGCTGTGACAATATTTTTTTATTAAAAATTATGCGAGTCAAGTGCCTAGTTATTGAGACCATGGCAAGAATATTTCACGGCCCTAGTAATAAGTAAAGAATTAAAAGAAATAGTAAAATCACAAAATAGTCAAGTGTGTTACAAGAACAATCTTCAATTAAAGCATATCATCACAGCCATCGTGATCACTAAAAAATCAGTTGTTTTTTGCTTTGGTAAAAAAAAAAAAAAAAAAAATTTGGAGTAAATTGATTCAAATGTTAAAGGAAATAATTGAATATCTTTTTAAAAGTAAAAAAAAATCCTATGAATTGTAAATTTTTTTTAAAAGAATTTTTTCACTCTAAACAAGGATGTCTATACATGCCACAAACTTCCCTGGAATATGACAAAACTAATTGGGAAATTAGGAGAAGAATCAAATAAGGCTTTTTGAGTTATTCAAAACTCATACAGTAATAAGTGTTTAGAATAACTAAGAAACCCAAAAAGCAGACAGATTAACCATACTTCATGAAACATTTTTGTAGATTAAAAAAAATTAAATTATAATTAAATTTGGTAAATTTCTTTCAAATAAACTAACTGGTTACACATTTTAAAACTGCAGCAATCAATTGAATTTCTAGCAGTTCAGTATCTACTAATTTAAAATAGTGAACAATACTTACTTCAGGCTCAGCTTTCATTGTTATAGTTGTATTAGTCATAGATATTTGCTGGTCAGCCATTAGGGTTTCTATATTCTCTTTCACCCACTCAAACAATGTGTAAGTCATTGCACAACCTAACATATCTTCAGCCTACAAAAAATAAACGCAACAGAAAT
This sequence comes from Idiosepius hallami, assembly GCA_034780655.1. Lineage (NCBI taxonomy): Eukaryota > Metazoa > Mollusca > Cephalopoda > Idiosepiidae > Idiosepius > Idiosepius hallami. The sequence goes on from JAUZSX010042444.1 coordinate 10,385, forward strand.
TAATATTTTAAAAATTTAGTAAGACATTTATGCTTGTGAGAATTAATTAGACAACTTTTGATCATTATTAATGTTATTTGGATTTTATTCTCATCATTACTGTTATATTCACAATGGATATTGCTTTTCTGAATTAATGGAATAAGTTTTGATCTTAATCACTATTCAAATAATTTGGACATCTATTCTCATCTTTGAGAAAAAAAATGGGGCTCCAAGTTGTATCGTAGTATTGAGTACTGTTATCTTGTTTATTCGGGAAGAGGAGGAAAGATGACAGAGTACCATTTGCATTTGGGCCTACACAGCTTCAACCGTGGTTCAAAGAGGGGTGAGATAGGCGGTTTTCATGACGTAAGTTCAATTGGGCTGCAGGTTTCTTTATTGCATTGAAGATAACAAAGAAGATGAGAATAAAAGTCCAAATAATTTGAATTGTCATGAAATGGTTTTCTTTTAAAAAACAATTTCTAAAGTAAAGTAAAGTAGAGGAAATTTACCTGTTCCGATATTTGTTGACAAAGAAAATCTTTGATGGGTTTATCTCTGAAAAATAAAATCATCAAATTCAATTAGAGTAGATCTTTCAAATGCAGACACAAATTTGTCACAAACTCCTCCATATTTTGTTTATTATGTTTTGATTCAAAAACTGAATTAGAGAAGATGACTAAAATGATTGACTTTAACAAACTGACCTTGAATTTTCAATGGCAAGTCACTCATGATAAAGCTGTGTAGAACAATTAAGTCAATAGAAAAATCTAAAGTTGGGCAGAGAATAGTTGCTTGAAAACCTGAGTCTTATTTGTCATGTGTAGATTTTCATCAGAGGATCTAAAACCTTACATTCATCATAACAATGCAAAATTGGATTTTAAAACAAGGAGAAAGAATTTAGTTTTATTGTTTTTATTTGCGTGATGAAGCACAAACCCAAGTTAGGCACAAGACCATTTTTACGAGTTTATTATATCCCTGCACTATTCAGTATTACCCTTCATTTAAATAAGTTCCATCTGCCTGAGGCAAAATAAGGTAAATGCAGTGATTCAACTGAGATTTGAACTTGTGCCAGAAATCAAGGTTTTTACCAATACTCCACCCTCACTGCCTAATTAGTTTTATTGTTACTGTGGCCATTTGAGGTGTAATTACAAACTAACTAAACTGGGTGAAATATATTTGGTTTTATGGTATCTCTCTTATAATACTGACAGATGTATATTGTTTATTTTTTTTGTATGAATTGTGTCACACTCTGAAGATTAAGAGGAAAAAACTTATAGCCCACATCAGGAATTGAACCATTGAGCTCAGATTGGCTTCAATATTTATTTTAAGGTCTGATGCTATACCAACTGAGCTATGAGAGCTGTACTAATACAAGAGAAATTATTTTTCATATTGATAATTCCTTCAAATAATTATACTTTGAGGGTAGTCCCTAAAGTAATGCCTTGTATCATTTTTTTCTGCCTGAATATATCAAAGGGGATTGCAAATTGCATTATGATCATAGATATGGATAGAGAGATAGTCTATGAAAGCAAGCCCTGCCTTAGAGATTCCTCAAAAGCAGAGATATGACATTGAATGCCACCATGCAGAAAAAAATTGAACCAAACTGGCGCCTGTTAAATGTTTATAAAACCAATGCAGCACTGGAGATGAGTTTGTTTATTCCAGAGTGGCGACAGATATACAAATATGTACTCCATATGCAAAAACGAACCGCCTCATTTATTGCTGGTAAAAGTGTATTGGGAATGGTGGTGATTATGTAGATAAATAAATTCTGGAGCACAAAAGGGTCACTCATTTTAATGTTACCTCACCATCATTAACTTTGAAAAATAATTAACATTACTTTTGGAATTAATTACTTTTCTATAATAGAGGAATTGAACCCTCGACTCTTAGATTCACTTCAATATTTATCTTTAAAATCTGTTTCTGTACCCATTGAGCTATGAGGGCTGTACTTATACCAAATTATAATGACTCTTTTATAATAGATAACTTAATCTGAATCTAATGATTTCCAATCTTACTTACAGATGATTATTGTAAAAAGTGTTCAAGTTAATAATTGGTTTTTCTTCAGGATACATTTCACCCCAACTGATCTCCAACAACATTGATTTAGGGTCACTATCTTCACCATACTAGAAAAAGAAAAGATTTAACATAATTAGAAGGACAACAAAAATTTTTTTAAAAATTGCTTATTGTGGATCATCTTCACAAATGCAATCTTTTAGAAATTTAATATCATTTAAAGTTTGTACTAACTTAACTCAGATCTTGTAATTTATTAAAAACTAAACAATACTATTGAAAAGTTAAATCAGACCAGAACATTAATAACTATATTATTAGTTTTTTTAACTTATTACTAGGACTGTGATAATATGCTTTTAATAAAGAATAGTCTTCTCAAAGCTATACTAATAACTTGATTATCTAACAATTTTACCATTTCTTTTAATTTTGTAGTTATTACTAATAACTATAGAATTAAAAGAAATGGTAAAAACGTAAAATAGTCAAGTTTGTGAATATTCTTTATTAAAAGCATATAGTCACAGCCCTACTTATTAATTTAACCTAATTTTGTAAAAAAATACTTTATTTTGATATTTGACTTTTAAATGAGAAAGGTAAAAACTAGAGCAGTGACTATGCTTTTATGAAAGCATATTCTTGTCACAGTACTAATAACTAGGACTATGGTTGGAATATTTTTTCATAAAAGCATATTGCCATAGCCCTACTGAAAAATACATAATTAAAAGAAATGGTAAAATCTCAAAATAGTAAAGTAATAAGTAGAATATTCCTTAATAAAAGCATATTGTCATAGGGCTATTAATAACTCAGACAAAAAAATGTATTTGTGATTAAGTATGCACTTATATAAAGCAGCACATAGTAGTGCATAAATTCAATTTGGTGTGCAACTAATAAAGTTGGGCATATTATTCATATGTTGTCCCATTTAATAAAATACAAAAAGAAAATGAATTGGTAAAAAAAGCAATTCTTTTGACTAGTCTTGATTTTTTAGTCGAGTTAAAGAGTTAATAAGTTACCTTGTACTGGAACGTTGTGTTATTGATGTGTTTAAAGCAGTCATCACCAGCATAGATGGACTCCAACACCTCCAACTCTTCCTGGAGAAAAAACAAAACAAAAAAAAAACTCAGACAAAAAGGTTGACAGGTCGTTAAACCCAAGCAAAGTAAACCAGACAAAAAGGAAGAAATTTGTTATAAAGTAACAAAAATGACTTTTTTGTCTGTTTAATTCCTTAATCGGTAGGTTTTCTGTAGATGAAAATGTTTCATTTCTAACTGAATTTTAAAATATCTTTATTTTATAGAATTATTAAGGCATATTAAGAAAAGAGAAGAGAACTCTTTTTTTCTGTGCTATTTGAAAAAAATAATTTTTGACAAGATACTCGCGGTAAAGCCAACTTAAATCGTTATTGCTGGCTAAGAGGTTAATATACCAACCCATGTAAATACACTGTACACAAAAAAATTTTTGAAGTCATATTTATAGAAAAGAAAAAAAATCTGTAGACAAATATGAAAACCTGTTTTCATATTTGAAAACCTGTAAAGCACAGGAGAATTATGTTTTAGGAAATTGATTTTAATGCAAAAATACCAAACCAACTAGAATAAACTTGTCTCAACTAATTCATTATTAATTACTGCATCTCATTAACTTCACTATTAATAAACAGAAAAATAAAAAAGGGATAGAAAGTAAATAGGATATATCTACTTAGTTGAGCACAAACTCATGTTAGGCACAAGACCAGTTTTACAAGCTCATTAGATCCATGGGCTTTTGTAACCAGTGTTGTCCTTCACATACACGAGGTACTCTCATTGGGTGGACAAGTCAATGATTTTGGAATCAGTGTTATCTTTACACCTAGATGAGTGACTCTCCTGAGAAAACGAGCCTCATCTGCCCGAGATAGAAAGTAGAGAAGAAAAATGATTAAAATTGAAGGAAAAATAAAGATTTCTAAGAAGAGAGAGAAAGAAAGAAACGAAGTGAGAGAAAAAAAGAAAGAGGGAGATAAAAAAAAAAAAGAATCACAAGCTTATTAAAATGATGTGCATTATTTATGCACAGGGGCAGACTGAGAGTGTTATGGTCCCTCGGTCAATAAATACAATGGGCCCCCTCCTAACCTTTCTTTTTTTTTTTACAGTAAAATGCCCCAATTTAAGGCTGAGTAGCAGTTGATTTGTGCATATTGTCTTAACTATGTCTGGGATTCAGCCACAGCCATTAAACACACATTAGGACATGGAGGCAAAGCGTAGTGACCTGTGTCAGCATTCATGTTTTAGAGTGTATATAATCGAACTTCTTGATAATTTCATTAGCAGCCAGGCAGGCCCATTTTGGGGGCTAAATCGTCAGACATAGTCCAATTGACCAATGGGTCAGTTCACCACTGTTTATGCAGAGTAAGATTTCAACTTCTTTAAAAATGAATGTAAAAGCTAGTTACCTGCTGCAAATCCATTGTACCCATTTTTCCTCATTTTCATAAACTCTCCATTTCTACAAAGAAAAGAAAATTCATTAGAAAAGTGATATACAAAGGCTGGCACCAAGTAAATATTGATAAAATATACTTTTTAATAAATGATTTGAAAAGATAAAACAGATAAAATAATTAAAATGAAAACATGATTATAGCAATGTCATATAACTAGGGCTGTGATAATATGCTTTTATTAAAGATTATTCTTCCAACAGTCTGGACTATTTTTGCAATTTTACCATTTCTTTTAATTCTTTACTTATTAGTAGGGCAGTAGCAAAATATTTTTATTAAAAATATTTTTTTCACAGTCCCAAGCATTAAGGATTTCACAGGCATATTCTTTAATAAAAGAATGTATCACAGCCTTACATATTACATATAACATTAAGACTTGATAATCACTTTTACTGATGGTTTTCAATGATGACCGCCATTCTTATTATTTGTTTTGACTATGTTATCTTTATTAACCTCAAAAATATGTATGGTTGGTGTTTTTATTTGACTCCATCCAAAACAACTTAGGTTGCTCAACAGTCGGTACACTTACTGGCCAGACTGCTACCCTCCTGTTTTAGTTTGAAATAAACTAAATATTTCTAACAGATGACGAGTCCAATCCAATACATTTTATCAAAATTATCTTACTATTTGCCAGTTACCTGAATTATTTTTTTTGTTCGTGTGACAAAAACAATATCCCTTCAGAACTTTTTACCACAACATTTAAAAAAATAATTTCTCCCCCCCTTTTTTTTTAAATTTCTTAAAATAAATTTTCTTTAACCCTTTCGACCCTAAAGAGGCGATATATTGGCCTTAGTAACCAAAGGCAAAAAAGACGCACTGACATTTTGACCCTAATATGGTTCTTTAAAAGAACGGCTCTGAGTGACTACTTGGTTATATTGGCAAATCAGAGTCCAAAGTTGTGTGTGTGTCTTCTTTTGCCTTAAGTCGCCAGGGCCGATATATCAGTTCTTCAGGGTATAAAGGATGAAATAAAACTTCAAATAAAACTTAAAACCTTTTAACAGAACATTTTTTTTAAATAATTTCTTTTTTTAGAAAAAATTCTTTTTTAGTGCATTCATTGATTGATGGGGATATGGTGTTTTTATTTAAAGATGTAAACAAACTTGTGTTTACATTTAGTGACATAACGGTTATTAACCACTTAAGTTCCTGATACGTGATATTCAATTAAGCGTTGAAGAGTATCCATACAACTATATACTTAGTGAGCATCAGCAGCAGCACCAACCAAGTTTGGCACAAGACCATTGTTAAGGTGACAACCAAATTGCAGCCCTGCCTTTTCAAATATCTTTTTAAGAACATTCACAGACGCAAAGTATAACAGAATTTTCCAAAAAAAAAATCGGCCAAGGCGTTCAACGAACTCACACACACACACAGTTCCATTTATGTTTAAATTTAAAAATTTAATAACTGTTAATCTTGTAAAATAATATTTTTTCATTGTTAAAGATTTTTTAATAATGATAAAAATTGGTTAAAGTAAAGTACTTTCCCCAAATTAACTTATCAATTAATTGTTACGTTAAATTTTGTAGTACGCACCCAACCATGATGATGCACTGGATGCAGTGCAGTGATTGGAGTTTTCGGTGTTTATAACAAAAAAATATTCCCTCCACCTAAAAAATTATTTTTCTTTTATTATTTAAAGAAAAAAAATTACATTAAGAAAAAGAAGGGATTTTATAACAATTACTTCATCGCTAAAACAGTGAAAACCGAAGTCTATTAAATAAGCAAAAATAAAATAAAAAATCTTAAAAAATAAAAATTTCAGCCATTTAGGTTTATTCATCATCGTCTTTAAATCTTTGAGTCCTGAAGAGCCGATATATCAGCTCTGGTGAGCGACTTCAGGCATAAGACACAAGTCACATGTACCGATATTTTGGCTTTAATCTGATGATGCGAAAACGGTTCTGATTGACTAGTTGGTAAATTTGGTTAAGTTAGGATCCACAAGAGGTGGGTTCCGGTTCGGTTGAAGAATTTACGAGTGATTATAAAAATTCATTTAAGAATTAATACCCTACCATTTCCTCTTACAAAACGTTTTAAAATCAAGATTATGAATAAATTAATTACATTAAAACAATTGACAATCATGAATTCATCCGGTAAAATTATGATGACGATGAGTGAGTCAGAGTCAGTCTTCTTTCTCTATTCCAAACCTTATTTTGCGGAAAAAGATACTACTACAAACATTGAACAACAACGGAATTGATTCATATTTTAAATTATTTTAACTGTAGTTCATGTTTTCAGATAATAAATTAAATATCCAATTCTTAAAATTATGACATTCAAGTCGATTTTTAGATGAGAGAGAGAGAGAAAAAAAAATTAAATTAAAACAAAATTTGTTTAAATCTATTTCAATAGTAACCAATTAAAATATTGCTAACATTTGATTTTTATAGTATTTAAAATATGAAAAATACTAAGTTTTAAAACAAAATATTTCTTGTGATTTGATTTTGTAAACTTTATTTTTATCATCAGATGTTCAAAATTTAAAGAGATTAAGAAATTTTGCTGAAATAAATCTAAAAATCCGATTGATCTTAAAGAATATCGGATAGATCTTTTACCCTTTTTAGAATACACCTTAATATTTTATCTAAGAAAAAAAAATTATAAACAGAAAAAAACAAACTTTTTTGAAGTTGTCTAAAAAGTTCAACTGAAATATTTGAAATTTTGCCTGTTCGACTGTTTAAAGCAAGTATTTAAGGGGGAAATAAGTACAGTGATTGGGTAGAGTAGACTAAAACCGTGCTTGTTAAATACAGAGAAATTAATTCAACAAATGATTTATAAAAACAATAATCGTAAATGAGAAAAAATGAGGATGACTCACAAAGTTTTGGATTCAACGCAGGCAGCATGGCAGATGTAGAAGTTGCCGGTGTCGACAGAATATAAGTCCCCTTTTAAAATATTTCTATATTGTTTACAAATTTACTAGGATTTTTAGCAAATAATAAATTTTCAACTTAATTCGGGCTGTTCTGTAACACTGCCCATTTTATTTTATTAACAGTTTCTTTCGAACTTAATCTCATGATATTTTTTTGTTTATTGTTATAAAATATATTTACAATTTTTATTGTACGTTTAAGCACCTCAATGTGTTTTTTTTTGCCATTTGGAGAATATGTTGTTACAAAAACCTGTTCTGCAGTTTATTGATGTTGTGGTTTGATGATTTATTACTATAAATTGATCTGAATATTCAAGAAAATAACGATACAAGTACAAAAAAAAAACTCTGCCATTTGTCTATGGAAAGAGTAAGGCCTCCCTGAGAAAGAATGTTTAAAGAATTCCTTGAAGCCTCATTATCATTAATTGCCTGTGATCAGGGTCAGAGAACACATTTAAGGTCGGAAATTTATGTTTAAGTAATATTTTGTTTATTGTCAGTAAGGTTCTAATGCTTTGAATATTAGCTTTGGAGCCTTTTATCATTTAACCTTCTTTTGGTTTTGTAAACTATTATAAGTATGGTTTAATAAATGGACGAAAAACAAATATTTTTTGAAAGATTAGGAATAGTTGTGTAACGAATGCATTTTGTACTCAACAAATTTATCAAGTAAAATGTTAAAAGCATTTTCACATTGGCTGAAATGATTATTGCCTGAAACAACAGCTCTAATGAAAAAAATCCAAATTTAATAATTAAAAAAAATACATTTAAGGATTTCAAAGCCATTACTAATTGCCATTATTTTAGAGAACGAACTGATATTCCTTTTTTTTCTATCAGTAATGGTAAATACCACCATTCCTTTATAAAACTTGTGCTTATTTGTTGTACTAATAACCACTGTTGTGTTCCTATTTGAACATACATTTGATCAACTATTAAAACACAGGAATTAACTTTATTATTCGGACTTTTGTCCTCATCTCAGTAAGTTTTTTGATATTAAAACACAGTTTAATACATTAAGTGCCACATGAACCACCGGTGGTACATTGGGAATGTTGGATAACTGCCACATGTACCACTGGTGGCCAAACAAATGTTTGAAGATTAACTAACTAATACGCCCTGTATGCCACATGTACTTTGGGTAGCCAAAACTTAGGATGTGCTCTTATGGCGTTACTTTACTTTTCTAAATCTGTCATAAGCCATTTGACCACTGGTGGTACAAGCTTTTAATGAAATTAATATTAAGTACACTAGCAGCTAAACATATACCTACTTACTCCATTCAATGCCAGATGTGCACTGAGAGTTACAGAGCTTTATAGTAGGTGGCAGCATTGGAAATTTCTATTCAGAGCTAGTGATGGTTAATGTGTTAAATTCAAAATCAGAGACAACATTTGAAGTCATTTGGATAAAACCAATCATCTTGAAAGAAAATATATCTTATCCTCATTTTTTTTTCTTTTAAGCCCCTTGATTCCTTAGAGGAACATAGGGCTACAACAATGGTCTTTGCTAACGTTGCAGTTTCTGTAACTTCTTCTTTTTACAGAATTGGGTTGTTAGTCCTATTCTAAACCCCAGCCTTGAGGATCAGAGCTTAATACTCGATGCTACTCGAGGGTGTTTTTTATGGTGACATGATCACTAGATGCTTTTTTAACCAAAGACTAAGGGTGCGGCTACTCAGTAGTTTAATGGTGCTTCCAGATACTAACCTGGGTATTTCCCATCTACATTACTTGGAATTCTTAAATGGTCACCCATTTAACTAGTGACCAGGCTGTAACCGTTGAGACCAACACAATGTAAATCAACATATAGGCTACTACACACAGGTAGCTGCAAAAACTCTTCTGCACTGTTAAACACAGGTCACTAATAGGTCCAAAAACATTTTTCTCAACTCACCGATGGCCTATCTTTATAGTTTTCAGCTAGGATTCTTTTGCATAGGCAGGTGTGAATCTACAAAAACCAGAGCCATTAAAAGAACAGGGACACCATCTTGGGACTCTTTTACTCCCTTCTGTTCATCCCGCAGGACAAATAGACACAAGTACATTTTTGAGGTAAGCCTACTTTCCTCACACAGACTCAACGTTGCTTAACTTCAGAGATGCATTTTCAGTAAGTTTCTTTAAAATTATTCAAGAGTACATTATCTACAGTTAAATTGTTGCATAGGACCAAAATCCACATTTTAATTAATTTTAATAAATTAATTAACAAAGAAAATCAATTATAGTTATTTTTATTTTTGAGATGAGGCATCGAAATTTAGGTATTAATTTTATTATTCGGGGCCCGTGGCGTAACGGTTAGAGGCGTTCGGAGTCTCTTCGGTTCCAGTGGAGCATTGTCAGAAGATAGCGG
>JAUZSX010042554.1:0-20330 GCA_034780655.1 Idiosepius hallami
AAACATTAAAGTCCTCAAACCGTGTTTATTTAAAACAGACATAGGAAAAAAAAGTTTTAATGAATTCTAACTAAAATTGACACCGAATTGTCCCTACACCGAATCGGCTACGTCGAATGGGCCACGCCGAAAGATCCCATTCCCAATTATAGTTGTACAAATCTTCAAGCCTCATCCCAAGGATTCTGAAAAAGCTGATATAATTACTCAGTGAAAAGATGCTCTTTATTTGCTTCAAAGAGATTTAACCAAATACTAAGATTATACTGAATCATTGATAAAAATTATTCCTAAAATTATTTTAACACTCACCGGCAACATTGTCTTTCTTGGATCGAACTTTAATCTGTGCTTTATTAACATTTTGAAGGACAATATGGTTGAAGTCACCAGTTGTAAATTTAGCTTCAGCCAAAGAGAAAGAAGCTTCCTTCATAATTTCTCCCATCAACATTTTAGTCTGAAAGAAAAAGAAAAACAATGGAAAAAGAAACAAGTCAAGCATGCTTGGTCCCCCATGAGTGCAAAGTGAATGGAGCATTATAAAAAAGACATTCATAATGATATTTTGCTCAGAAACATTAAATAGCCCTTAAAATGGATGTTTTTAGCCCCTAAAATGCCCCGGGGGATGTGAACCATAAATTTGTCACGTACCTATAGGACAATTTCCTCAACATTTTGGCCAAGTTTTAAAAAAACTCTAATGGATGGATCAAAAGTTATGGAGCAAAAAGTGTCATTTTTGACCCATTTTAGACTCCTGCGGATACAACGAAAATTTTCGTAAGATTTTTTTTTTTTTTTTACTATGCACATCTACATATAAAAATACAACTTGTGGCAAAATTTTAGAAACAATTAATGGGCGGTTATCCGGCAATAGTCTAGACACATGGATGGACTTTTACTACAGAAAACAATTGTCCCTCTCTGATAAATTGGAAGACCAATATTTGGATATGAACAAATCTATGAAGAATCATTTTATGCCCAATTTAGTTTCTTTAATTGGTATTTTAATTATTATTTAAGGCTAATACAATGTAGATTGGGCTATTTTTGTTAAAGAGCATATAAACTTTTATGGTCATTTAATACCAGGAACAAGTTTTCTATATTAATATTGACTGTTTGTAGCAGAACAGCAGTTGTACCATTCAATCTATTGAAGGACAGATTAAGAGCACTTATGTCTTTAACTACACCATCTCTTCTAGTGTTTCCTAACCCTTTTTTGGTAGCAAAACTTTTCGGACAAACTAATAGATCATGTAATTTTAAATGTTTCAACCGTCAAGAATGATCCAGTCATTTCTAAATGAATTTTACAGCTTATATAAATCAATGTTTATGATTATTACAACACAAGTCTGTGGTCATTTGATTATGGATTTTTAGGATTCTTAAACCAATGTTTCTGTGACAATAAAATTTTTGAAATTGACTTAGTAGTTCTCAAATTTGTGTAATATCTGAAAAAGGCCAAAGTGCATATTGGCTGAAACAAATTAGTCTAATAATGAAAATAAGAAGAAAAAAAAGTGCAAATGATTTGTATAATGACAACAATCAAAACTCTTCTCATGAATTCAATCCATTTTAAGAATTTCTTTTATTTCTAAATTTTTAAAAAGAAAAAAAAATCATTTTTTACCTCAATAATCCTTTTAAGAATCATTCGAAATCTTAGCGTTAATGCATCAGCTTTTTTCTTCAGTAAACTATGACCTTTCTGGGCACCCTTCAGCCTTGCCTTCATCAGAGTTAGGGCCCTTTATAAAACAAAAAAGAAGAAAAATTATTTGTCATTGATTTTGTTTTTGTAGCCTGAGGGTATTTTAAAAAAAAAAAAAAAAAAAAAAAAGAATCAATAAATTATTGTTTTTTTGAAGCATATCATATCATATAGATAAAATAAAGTATAATGTAATAAAGGCTTAAATGATGCATTAAAATTTAATTGGGTAATATTTTGGTGTTATCACTCCATTATCAAACTACTGGTGTTTTTGTGCCTGTCTTTGTGGGTTATTTTTTTCTATTCATTACTGCTTTAATGATGATTGTTCAAAATATGTCATAGTTTTCTTTAGTTTTTTCCAATGTTTTATTCACAGGATCAATTTTTATGAAAAAATATTTTGCAGAAATTCTAATTAAAAAAAAACTATTTGAATAATGCAAAATTCTTACTCTGATAATAGTTAATAATAAATGGTTTAATTTTATTCAAGAATAAAAGTACAAGCATTCATTTAGTTTAAAAAGAGGATATAACAAAAGAAATTAGCATTGAATATTCTTTATTTCAATATAAAGAAAATATCAAAAACAACAAATGTAGTTCAATTATTAGAATCCAACAGCAACAAATTCAAAATTACAAGAGTTCAAAATAGATATTTATTTTGAATATTCAAACATTTTTCATGTTTTGTCTTGAGATTCAACATCTTTTATTGTTTGAAATTGGGCAAAGTTTCTGTGCCATTCCAAGTTTCTTTAAAAGTGATGGTCAGTCAATCGAGTTCTCTTTGAAGATTTTGTTGATTTTCCAAAAATAAATAATTTTTTAGATGTGAACCAAACATTGCCAGAATTTGTGATGCAAACTTTCTAAAGTGTATTATAAATCTTTTTGGTGAGAAGAAATCAGGCTTTCACACTTGAAAATACTTTTTGTTTTTTTTTAATAAAGAATCTGACTGCATTTCTAATTGTTCCATTTGAAGCCTTTTGTTTGCATCAAAAGTAAATAATACAAACACATATTGAAAAGATGAGAAATCCTAATTTATTTTCTGAAACTCCTTGAATAACAATTCTTGATAACTGTCATAGAAAAGCTTAGTAGAGACTCAGAACAGTTTTTTTGGTTTTATACACATAGGAAAATAAAGTCAATCATTTGAGACTTGAAAGAACAACTTTGTAATAAATCATTTATTATTATAATCAGGGCTGAGACAATATTCTTTTATTGAAGAATATGCACTAGATCCCTAGTTATTAAGGCTGTGACAGGAATATTTTTTAATAAAAGCATATTGTCATAGCCCAACTAATCAGTAAAGAATTAAAAGAAATGGTAAAATCACAAAATAGTCAAGTCTGTGACAAGAATAATCTTTAATAATTGCATATTATCATATACTAACCCTCATGGCTGGGGCTGTGACAATATTCTTTTATTAAAGAATATGCTTGACCTTGTCATTTTAAATTGAGAATGTCAAAGGCGAAAGCCAATACTAGAAGCAACATTCATCTTTCAGAGTTTTGATCTTTTATTTCCATAAATTTTTCTATACTTTGTGATAGGATTAGCCAGTGTACATATCTGTATAGAAAGGGATATCTGTGAATGTCCTATCCATACCCTGTAACAATTGGTGATTGGCAAAACACTTACTGGATTTATTCTCCCACTTTTCTAAATGGGCTTTAAATTTTTACTATTATCTGATAGAACTCATATGCTTTCAATGGCCGCAAGAGGGCCACATGTGTTGGGTGTGGCTGGTTTTGAATAATAACCCATTGTTAAAATAAAAACTTAGACTAAGACAATGATTCAATTCCTTTACAATTTAAATTTTGGTATTGCTCTATATTGGGTGCCAATATGTATAAAGACCTGTGCATATACACATCTACACATGCATTAAGCATACCAGTATCCAAGGGTGCAGATATAGAGCCACGCTTAAATTTCTAAGGTTGATTTGTGTTATTTCTGTCAATTGTTACAAGTGAATAAGAAAAGCAACTGTTTTTAAAGTAGGTCTAGGCCATTTTGAAATAAATATTTGATATAAATATAGGTTATTATGTTGTAATTTCTACAATACCAAAGAAGCCTTACACAGTATAAATAATTATTCAAATGAAATAATTAACAAGTAATTAAGAGAAAAATGTTTTCAAAAACAAAAGAAAGTCTTAAGTCTCCGAATCAAGAAATAAATAAAACAAATTCTTAAATAAACATTAAGCAAAATTGCTGTCATTTCTGAACCTTATACAAATACAAACATTGTATTCATTAGAAATGGACAAAAGAAATCAAAAGGAAATTAAATAGAATAATACAAAGATTCTCTTTTTATCTATTATAATCAAAGAAGAATTAAGTTGTTTGGTTGGTTTGTTTTATGGCAAATCAACCCTTCATGGCCATTTAGTTAAAACTAACAGCTTTTATATTACAATAAAATGAAACTGACCAAGATTTCCACCAATTTCTTCCATAGAAAATAAAAACGAATAAAAAAGGGCTTTTGCCTGATTACAAAATCATAAAAAGTAGCTGTAGACTATTGTTTGTCTACCTTTTAAGGTCATTTAATGCCAAGAACAATTGTTGTATACGCACATATTTTTTTTTTAATAATAACACAATGTTCGCTATTTAACCCATAGCTAGAGTGAATGTGAGGATTCATGCCTTTTCCAAAGGTATTAGTCCAATTATGAACACAAATGGAACAACTGGGATTTGAACTTGCATACTATGATTCTGAATCCGACTGCCTACTCGCTAGGCCAAATGGACTTCCCTTGGTATAAACTAAAATGATAAAGTTCTCCTCAAATTGGTCAAGAAATCGGCGCTTTTGCAGAACAAGCAAATGGAGAAATATTTATATGCTCAGGGACTTTGCACCGGTTGTAAGACAGCAATTTGATTGGCTAGGGTTAGGGTTTGACCAAATTTCTCTATTTGCTTGTTCTGCAAAAGTGCCAAGAAATCCTTATTTATTTCTTAATAAAGATCCACAGGTTTTTGATTTAAGAAAAAAAAAGAACCTTTAAATTCTTTAACTAAAATGATTGTCTGAATTTATTAAAAGAGTTTTGATTTTGATTATTAGTCAAGTTTATCAGACTTATTTTGTTAATGTTCACAGATTATTAATCCTATCTTTATTTTTAATGAAACACTTTTATTTAATGAAATATGAATAACCTAAACTGATTAAAAGAAAGAAAAGGTTAAGTTCAAAGTGTTGATTAATAACTGTCCCCAAAGTCTAACAAGCAGATGATGATATGTAAGATTCAGAATGAGGCCAGGCAGTTAAGGTTTAAAAGGAAGGCTTCAAACACATGGATTTATTAAGTTTTCTTAGGAATTTAGCCAATTAGCAATAATTATTTAAAAACATAGAAAAAGGTGTAATTACTTAAAAGGGTAGTGGATAAACAGTCAGACTTTGGAATCAAGATGAGGATTATAGTCTAAATAATCTAAAACATTTTTCAATTCTTATTTCTGAAATATCAGCAAATAAGAAGCCTTTTATCTAAATTATAACAAAGCTAATTAAAAGAAAGAAAAGAGACAGAAAAAAAAACCGCTTCCCATTTTAACCTGTTGAGTGACCTGAATACATATTTCTTTAAGCAGGGTGGGGCTGGCTGGGTTGGATAACTAGTTGTTCTAGTCAAATAGCCTATCTTTAGAAAAAGTTGTCCTTAAAGAAATTATTTTCAGATAGATAACTGTATTTCATTTATCCTTAATATCTATCTTTTTTATTAGAAAAGGTATGAATCCTCAAGTCACCCCACATAATGGTAGCAACTAAATACTAAACTACTATTATTCATATATCTTTGTTTTTTTTGTTTTTGATCTGTATATATAAAATAGTAGCATTCATGTATGTTTCTGTCTGACCAACTCTCCTACAGCTAAAACACTGGACTGATCATGACCAAACCTGGCATCATGATGGTTCCCTACTTAAAAATAGTTAACATCACATCATTTTTTAAAGTCAAGGTCAATGTTTGAGAAATTAGAAGTTTTTGTTTTCAAAAATATATTATATCTGTGTCTAACTCTCCCACAGACCAAACCAATGTCCAAACCAAGCATGATGATCGTACCTCACCTAAGGATGGTAGTGAGTGCACACGCACACCATTATTTTATGTATTTATACTGATATGATGATAGTCTCTAGGGATGGAGGAGGGCACACCATTTTTTAAGCTCATGGTCTTAGGTGCTGCTGCTGCTTTGGCTCTTTGTTATTATTCTCTCCCACCTAGGGATGGGGGGAATACGTATGTGCACACCATGAAAACTATTTATCATCAACAATTTTAAATGTAATATTCATTAAAAAATAAATTAATTAATTAGAATGATTATGAAAAGTTAAAGTCTAGAATAATGGCCATAATTGGCCATATCTTGTTCTATTTTCAAAATGTTACTTCTGGAATAGTGTCAACAACAACCGAATATGGTAAACTCTGATCATTCTCTCTTAGCTTGTCATGGGAAAATCAAAATAAATAAAAATCAGAGAGTTGTTCTTTTGGTTTTGTTAAAAATTTAGGCATAACGTTCTGTTTTGGGGTAGTTTAAAAAATGAAACGGAATTTTAAATTTCGTTCCAATGCGCACCCCCCCACACCAACGACAAAAGAAAAAGAAAAACAAAACAACGTAATGTTTTATAAGCAAAAACCAAAGGAATTTAGTTGTAAACAAACGATTTTTTATTTACAAAAATAAAAAACAAGAAAAAAGGCAATACAACAAGCTGCCGTATTCGCACGAGTGAAAAAGGGACGAAATTAAAATTTCCATTTTGCTCTTTAAACTCCAAAAGCGTCGTAAGCGCCAGTTCTGCAAATACCCAAATGTATGTTGATTGTTGAGAAGGTTGATTTTTTAAAAAAATTATTAAATAAGCTAATTAAAATAAAAACTCCAGAATTTTTCAAAGTTTATTATTTAAAAAATGTTTTTTTGGTAGTGAATTCAACAAACAAAAACAAAACAAAAAAAAAAAACATTGAAAACTCGTGATCTAAAATTATATTGTTTTTTTTTTTTAAGGTAATATTTTTTATTCTAAATAAATGTTTAAATCTTTAAATGCGAATATCACAAAATATGACCAAGAACAATTCAACGAAATACGGAATAAAATAAACGAGTCTACTGGCACTGGTAACTTTAATGGTAGAAAAAGTGACAGTAGTAGTAGAGAGGGAGGGTTTCGCTCTGTCTCCGTCTCTCTCTGTGTTCTGCAGGCACTCGCGACCGACCGACCGCCCCCACAAAAACAGGTCATTTTGTTTACGTGATTTTCAAAGTAAATTAATTCATAAAAAGTATGTCACGGAATTCAATCTTTAAAACTCAAATATGTTAAAATAAAATGAAATAGCAATCTTTCATTTTAGGTACGAAGAAGAATCATTCAAATGTTTGTGTTGTTGTTGCTGACCAGGAAAGAAAGACCTCTCCTCATACGTTCGGCCTTCAGTCTTCCCGTTGTTAAAGAGTTTTCGCAGACACCCAAAGTTCTCACCCTAGGGGCGAGATCTGGGTCTTGCTAGGGGGTAACTGATGGAAGACGTTTCTTTAGCATGATCGGTTCCTGTTCCATGTCTCATATTGAGTGTTTGTATATGTGTACTTACTATGTATGTAAAGTTAGTCCAGTCAATCAATCAATATCATCAATCAGTTATATTTGCACATTATTACACACTATCAAAACAAATTGAAAATTAAATGTAACAATTCCAGTTTAGCAGAAATAAATTACCGAAAAAAAATGTGGCTAGATAAAAAAAAAAAAGTCGAAACAATAAGCAACGAACACAAAAACACTCAGACCTCATTTGTAGTTTATTTCGACATTAAAAAAAAAATACAAAAAAAACCCTTAACTACTCAACTTAACTTCACGCGAAACAAAACATTGCAGGCAGCAGAGCAACGTCAACGACACCCTTTTTTTTTCTTAAAAATTCAAAAGCAAAAATGAATCAATAAAATAAACAGTTAAAAAATTATGTAAAAATAAATGTCGTTTCGTTTGTGTTTCATTTTTCTTGCCATAATTTTTTAAATATTTAAATGTTTTATCTCCCACACGGGAAAAATTAAACATTTGAATGGATGGAGGGCATTCATTCAAAAATGAATAAAGTCAAAATGAAAAAAAAATCTTTAAAAAGATCTCACACCCACGAATAAATTAATTTTCAGTAACAAAATAGTCAAAAAACGAATCATTGTTTCTCATTTCAAAGGTCGACTTGAACAGGTGGTAACTAAACACAACTGCTACTCAGAAGTCTTTTTTTTTTTAAACATAAATCTTTAGAGAAAAAATTTCGTTAAAAAAGTCGAACATAAAGCACTCGAAAAAAATCAATTTAGGAAGTTATTGAAAATCAAAAACAAACTCATCGGTGATTTTGTTATTTAACGACATTCACGCCACGGAACACGAAAACACCAACAGTTAACACAAACACACACTCACACCCACACACTTTGAAAAATTATTATATCTTTCTTTTTTCATTAATTTATCGACTTCGTCTATTATTTTCTAAACCTTTTTATAATGGTTTTATTTTTTTAGTTTATTAAAAAAAAAATTGATGGCAAACCATAACCAACAACTGTTGTTGATTGAAACATTAAAAATTCAAGAATTCATTAGAATAATAGTTGTTATAGTCAATTTTTCTCAAATTTGGTAGGATTTTATCGTCTGCGTATGTGGGGAGTGGGGTGTAACCATTGAAAGAAAAAAATATTTAAAAAGATGCAATAAAAAAAGTAGATATATATATATAGAGAGAGAAAATACACACTAAAGTAATTGTAAATGTATTTAATGACTGCTCGAAAAAGTTTTCTTTAAAAATAAATAATTACAGGCTAAATATTAAATTCGTTTTAATTTCAAATAATTTAAATAATTCATAACAGAACTTCAGATCTTAAATCTAAAATAATCGATAATTAATTAATGAATGTTTCGTTATTCTTTAATAAAACAAAAACAATCAATTTGAGTTAAAGTTCATGAATATATTTAAGTCTATGGGAAGGAATATTTAAACTTACGATTTAAACAAATTCCTAATAATAATCATCAAAATATAGACTTACATTCGAGAAGGGAAGACATTTAAGCGGTCCGTCATTCTTATTAAGAATTATTTTTCAAGAATTAAAAAAAAAATCTTTTTTTCTTCTTCGTCGACGAAGATTTTGTCTTTCTTTAAGGAATGAGATTTTTGTCCGCTATGAAAAAATGAAGTCATATGACCCGGTGTAACATTTAATTTGTCACTTTGGAAAATTTAAACCGACTGTTGTAAAGGGGAAAAGAAAAACGACAAGTATTTTTTCATTGTCTCTGCCACCAGTATTGTATGGTTGAGAATAAACAGGTCATTCAAAGTTTTTTTTTGTTTTTTGGGGGACTAGGTTATCTCTGTGGTGTGCGTGTGTAGAAGTTTTGACTTTTAAAGTTTTATTATTTTTTTAAAAGTAATTTAATTTCAGGGGTGTCAAGTTTTTTTCTAATTAGGCCATATAGCGGAGAAGATAATGGAAATATCGTTCATTTTATGATACAAGCATCAAATTTGGCACAAGTGTTCTCCATGAGATACTAATCAAATCTGTCCGATAGGCTAATTGAAAATTCAAGATGGCGGCCATTTTTCAAGATGGCGGCAAAATGGCCGCCTGAAATTGGCTCAGAAAAATCGTGCAAATGATGATACAAGCATCAAATTTGCCACAATTATACTTAAAGGTATACTAATCAAACCCTAATAATTGGCCATTTCAAAATCAAAGATGGCCGCCAATATGGCAGCCAAAATGGCTGCTTGAAAACGGACGTTTTCCTTAAAAACGCTTGTAGTTGTCCGATTTACATGATTTAAATCATTAGTTCATTTTGAATGACCATAAACTAACATGGTCTCTATTAGTAATAAATGGAAGTATATTGTGTGTAAATACATATCATTTGATTCCATTCAACTATGTTAGATAACAATGTACGACTAATCATTCCAACCAGTTTCATTACACAATTATTCTTATATTACATACATTTGAAGATTTGCATTTTTCAAAGAATGACAATAATTGATTTTATACATGAAGTATAAAATCAATTATATTTTCATTGTATTTTTATTGGTTTAAAGATCAGTTGGGTTTTTACTACTTAATGTTCATTTATATTTTAGATAGAATTTAAATCATTTAAAAATAGTATTCAGTGATAGTTAATCTAATAATATAGTAAAAATAAATTGACTTTGGCATATGCATATAATGCATTCTGACATTAGGATACATTATACCAAAGTCAAAATGATACTTAAATGTCTTTGAGAAGAAAAAAGCAAATTTGTTTAGAGCTGTGCTTAAAATAGTTGGAATGATTCAGCCCTCTTTTCTACCATAGTGTGAATAAAATTTAGGTTTATCTTTTAGAAATGATGATTTATTTGAACAATAAATATATTTTATTTTCAGAACAAAAATAAAGACACATGTGATAAATCATTTCAGTTATTAAAGCAAATTGTCGCAGGAGAAAATTTTCAATAGTAATGATCATTAATTGAAGATGCATGAAATTTTATGTAAAAATTGTATCTTGGACCCGTTTGGTTCGTTAACATGTTTGCACTTTAATGAGTTCTTTTGAATTGGTTTTCAATACTTCAGATTAAAATTGTTTGTAGTGAATGGGAATTGTGGGATTTGCTGTTTGTAAAAGTCTTTTATTTGTTTAAAACTAACAGTGAATTCACTGTCAGTTTTAGGTTCTTTTTTTCATATGTCACTTTTTGCTATCACTCACTTGTAAGAAACATTTAAAAACATTTATGCAGCAAATTTTCCCAACTTACATATTTTAAAAGAAATGGCTGATACTAGCACAGATAAAAAAAAGGAAAGTGTCTTTTTAATCTCACATCATTGTGAATAAATCATATCTTACTCACTTTAGTTTTACCATTGTAAAGTAAATTTTCAATATTTTTTAGAAAATTTTGAAAACTAATAAGGCTGAATAAATTTCTTTAAAGTCTGTCCATCTTTCTCATTTAATATATATATATATACATATATATATATACATATATATATATATATACACATATATAGACTTACACATATATAATAACCAGATTCCAAAGTAAAATACATATTAGATATGTACATTAGATTCTGAGAAATAGAGTAGTACATTCCTGGCATAGATGGGTTGTGAGATTTTTATGAGACAGTCAAGTTTCCTTATAATTTTTAGATCTATTTATTCAATTGTCCTCCTCATTCTTATTATTTTTACCTTCACAAGGTTTTTAACGTTTTGCTGATTCTACGGCATTCTTCTGGTCATCAAACTTGGGAACTTTTGAGGGTGGAGAATTTTGCTGGAAGGGTTTGGTTTTTTGTTTTTCCATAAAAATGTCTATCTTGCTTTTGAGTTGATGACAATGATGATTATATACATATATATATATATACACACACAAATTTCTTTGAAGTCAGAATTTAAACAATCCTGGATCACAACCTGATTGGGTGAAGTCGACTTAGGGTTTATGGAATTTATCAAGTTTTCCACTGATCAATATTTCAATCATGAAAACAGTGATTCCAATTCACATTTGATTTTCAGAAAAAATATTGAAAGAAATTGGAAAATTCTTTGAAAGGATTTTTCTCTTCTTTTATTATTTGGTAGAATTTTAAGGCCTTGCGAATTGCCAACAAAGATTTCATCAGTTTTGGGATCATGTAAATAAACATTAATTACAATTTCTGAATAAGAGAAGGTAACTTGTAATGTCATATGACAATATGCTTTTATTAAAGAATATTCTTGTCACAGCCTTACTTGTGACTTGACTGCTTTGCTATTTCTTTTGATTATGTAGTAATAACTACAGAATTGAAAGAAATGGTGAAACTGCAATATAGTCAAGTCTGTGACAAAATAATCTTCAATAAATGCACATTGTCACAGTCCTACATATGAAAACCAATTCAGATATGATAGATATTTCTATTTTTTCTGTTATTTTAAAAATCATTTTTAGAAGGATATTTAGAGTGTATATTCACATTCCAAATACCCTTCTCAAATAGTCAAAAGAATAATTATCTCAGAAACACATCAACTCCAATTCAATTGATGAATGGGATAACTAATCTCCTCCTTGAAGATAAATTTTGGGCAAAAGTATTTCTTTTGAAACCATTCAGGGTTAGCATTTTCATAATCTGCTGCAAGCTTAGCAGCCATCTTGAATTTGTTAAGGAGAAGTCTTTTTTTGAAGAACTTGAAAATAGAAATGTTGTAAGAGGAACCAACAAGATCTTTTACCATTTCATTGATATCACGTGGTATTGAATAGGAAGGCCTTGAACAGAAGGATCCTTTGGTCAAGTGATCAAAAGTGCAGATATACAATTTGTCCCATTGAACTAGAATTTCTAGGAATGACTTAAAGATAATATTGGAATTCCTTTCCCTGAAGAATTCAATATAGTCTTGTTGCTTTTCCCAGGCATCCATTCTTTTCTGAAGAGCAGATGAAAAAACTAAAAGAACAAAATCAGATTTGATGGTTTCAGCCAACACAGGCAGCTGAACATTTTCTTCATGGAATACCAAAAACTGAGAGGCTAAACTAAGCTTTAAGTGGCATTCCCTAAGGTAATCAATGAGTCTATTGATGGCATTGACATGGTAGGGAAAATCCTCCACAAATATAATGATACCTTCATTTTTTCTTTTACAATACAAATCTGAAAAAAAAAAAAAAATTAAAATGCTTTTTTTAAAAAACAAATTTATTTCAAATATAAATAAATTTCTCTAAAATAAATGGCAACAATAATGGAACCAAAATACTCAAAATTATTTTAAATAAAACCCAAAGTAAATAAAGACACTCCTATCCTTACAAAATGTTATCCTATCTCGACTTCATACAGGACACACCTATTTGACACATTCTTTTATACTAAACAAAAAACTACAACCAAAATGTAGAAAATGCCAAACACCTCTCACAATCATACACTTTTTTTTTATAGAATGCAAACCATTTACCAATCTCATAAAGAACCTCTTCAAATAATAATATGAAAAATCTATTTGAATATAAAGATACAGAAAATATTTTAAAATTCCTAAAAGAACTAAAAATTTATCAGTGAAACATAAACCTTTTCAACACTAATAATATAAAAATGGTAATAGTGCATATGAACACCCATGGGTGTGATATTTAGTGATAATAGTTCAAACTGCATATGAACACCCATAGGTGCAAAAATACACTAATACCATAAAAATATATTTGAATATAATAAAGCAGAAGATATATTTAAATTCCTTTTATACCAATTATGATCAACTAATTTAACTTGCCTTAAACTATTAATGATATATATATTCAAATTAATCAGACTTCTACTCTTGTTTTCATTTTTATCTTCTCAGTGTTTGGTTGATGTGTCCTTTTTCCTATTTAAAATATTACTCAAACTCTTCTACAAAGTTGCATGGCATAGTGTTTCTGTCTAAATATTCAATCCTGACTGCAACTTCTATGAGTTATTTAAGGTCCTCCTTGTTTCAGTAGTACCATTCCTTAATTTTGCTAGTGTATATCTTTCAAAATTTATAACTTTGTGAAAAATTCACCAAGAGTCTGTAATGGTTTGACTGTGATTTGAACCTGCATCATATGATTCCATTTACACACTTATTCATTATGGCTGCTCATTTATAAATAATTGTATAATCAAATTGGATTTAAGCCAAATCAAATACTCACTTTTAAGAATATATGCTACTTGCAGAAAAACAATAGTCAAAAAAAGAATGATAATTATTAAAATTATAATATGTGAGTGTCTGGTTTTGTTTTCTGGCTTTGTTAGATTTGTTTCATCAAGAAATTCATCTTTTTCACAAGGTACAACTGAAGGAAAGAAAGAAAAACAATTGAAATAGTTAAATGGTCCAATAAGAAAATATAATGAAAATAAATGTATATCATTTTAGATTCTATCAGTAAAATAGTAAATAAATATATATATCTTTAAATTCATATAAATTTGTGATATTTATTCATTTAAAGCTTTCTTTTTATGGCATTATTATTATTATTTTTCTGGTCATCCAAGCTTAATAGAGAAGGAATCATATCTAGAAATGATTGAATTTGATCATTTCAAAAATTGATGAATGTTTAATGTTACTGATTATCTCTCCTTTCTTCAAAATGGCTGACATAATTATTATGCTATTGACTTTAGCTGAATCATTATTGTTCAACCACAGTTAAAATAAGAGAATTAATAACTGCACCACTCCTCCCCCCAATCTATCAATGCTTCTTTCTTCTAATCCACATTTATCCCTGAAGATGATATCAAGATATGGCAGCTTCTGATTTTTTGATCCTGTCAAATGCAGGGTCCAACAAGAGAAGGCACTGAAAGATAACCTCATTTCCAGTTCTGTAAAAATAAGACTAACTGGACTTTTCAGATCTGGATAACTCAAGAGAAAAATCTCCATCTTCTTGATAAATGGTGGAATGACATTTCCATGAGATGTTGGGTATAATTGCATAATCAGAAATGAACAACTAAAATAGTTCCCAATGACTTCTTAGATATCAGAATTCTTGCTTAGAATAATTTGAGTGGATGGAATTATTTTTAAGCATTCAAAATATTTCATGTTAAAAGTTGTAATAATTTTTTTTGGAATTAATAGTTTTACAAATGTAAACAATATTTATAATCAACCAAATATGTTGACTATAAAAGATTTTCTACAAGAGGATTCCAGTCAATTTGTTCACATCTGGCCCTACAATTTCTGTTGCTACAAGCGACTACTAAGTGGCATACAGCAAAAATAACAATTTTAATAAAGTCTGAGTTCTTATTTAGAAAACCAGGAAAATAATTAATTCAGTGAAATTGATGCAAGTCATACTTTACAGACAGGGAAAAAAAATTCTCAAAAATTAGCAAATTTAAACAAAAATTGCTCTACTTTACTCATATATTCAATAATTTATATATAGATATTATATTTACTTAGTGAGCAGCACCAACCAAGTATGGTACAAAGCTATTTTTATTTTTAAGGTGAATGCAAATATATATAGATAGATAGATATAAATAAATTCAATTAGTGAAAAACAATCTAACCATAACAAAGAGACTTACAAGGTATATATAGTTGCAGATCAGATTTACTCTCACTACATATACGATAAGTTCCATCAATATCTCTGCAGCCGTTATGATGATCCCAAGCTTTTTTAATCTTAAAAAAAAAAAAAAAAAAATTATAAATGGTACACAAGTGAAATACATACAACCACAATGTCTTGCATTCTGTGATAAATTGTTTTATGTGATATGAGTTGAACTCTTTACTCAAATTGTATATTAAAACCAAGGTTAGAGAGCTAATCTTAATTTAATTTTCAAATAGTGCCAAAGGATAATTTCTCTTGTCTTTTTATAATCATCATTAATAGTAATATAATATTAATAATATAATACAATAAAACTTAAATTTAAGCCAAATATTAAATTTGAATGAAACTTACTTAAATCTGATATTCTGATTTAACACAAAATACTGTTTATCTATAAAAACTAATGTTTGTGTGAATATCAAATCAGGTTTGTGCCAAAATTTAATAAATCTTCTTCTTAAAGAGAACATATAAAGCATTTACTATTTGCTTTGTATAATAGTAAAAGGTCATTTGGAATTGGAAGGTCACTTAGAAAAGGAATTGAGTTATTTCCCACGAATAATCAACCGGTTTTATCTTAATAAATACTTTTTTTATTAGTTAGGTAGGTAACACTTAAAATAATTTCTAAGAATTATTTGACAAACAAATTTTGACTAAGAATTATTGACAAACAAATTATTTATTTATTGTAATTTTACTTAATAATCCAAAAGATGAAATTTTCAATGTGAAATAAATTTGAATCATTAATTTATCTTTTGGATTATAATTCAAATTTTAAAAGTAAAATTACAATAAATGATTCTTAAATATTATCCCATTTTAAATAAATAATTCTTACTTACCTGAATAAAGTATTTATCTCTGCATAAGTTCTCAGTAAATATTGCAGTCAACTTGGTTGAATTTTCCTAGAAATATACATTTTTTTTATATATCAGAAGTAAGAAGTTGTATAATCAGTAGACAAAGTCCTATTTATCCAAACTGCTGTACATAGACATGAACCAATGGCTGATTAAAATTTAGAACAAAATCTCATTCCTTGAATCGATTTATTGTTACCAATTTGGATTCCCAAAAAAAGACATTTCCTAATAATTGTGTAAAAGATGTGAATTGCTAAAACAGAAGAAATGAATCTTAGGTTTGTTTGATTATTGATATATTATGATCTTCATTGGATATTTTATGCTTTTTGCCTTTTAAGAATCATTTGAAACCAATTTATTTGTGGACAAAGGTTTTTAATGTTAAACAAAATACATTATTGCATTTCACATTCAAACTAATAAATCCACTTTTACAGTTGCTTTAGTTTTAGGAGCCAACAATAATATTAATGAGTACAGGAACAATATCTTTTTTTTTTTCCGTATGTGTAAATAAAACTTAAACCGGTAGAAATTTGCATGTGCATTGTTAAATAAATTAAACCTTTTTATCGGAGGAAAATCTCAAAATAGGTAGGAGAGCTGAATGATGATGATAATAATAATTAAAAAGAGAATAGAATTAGTACAATGTCATGCTAATTAGCCTCGCCCAATCGACAGGGTTTGTAAGAGTCTGTATCTCTATAAATTCAGTCTTGGTCTCTTTAAGCGCTTATGGAGGGTGGACTAGAGAGTGATCAGCTCTGGTTGGCGTGGTGAAGGGAGTATGATGTTGCGAGACCCAAAACTCCCTAATGATTTGCGCACATAAACATCACTAATGACACCCTCCAGCGCCCCCAAGTAGGTGCGTATGTTTTAACATAAGTTTATGTGGTTTTTTTTTGGCTTCTGTGTTATAAAAATTTGGTTTTCATTCAGAAATAGCAACCGGAGTTGTATCTTTTTTCACTTAATAGTAATTTCAATAAGATATATTTACTTAAACAAAATCAAATTTTTAATGAAAAAAAAAAACTGTGACATTGACAGCTTAATTATACAAGTGATGATTTTTAGGATTCAGATTTTTAGGATGAATATTCTTGAACATTTTTGTTCCATCATCAAGTTTGGTAATAAGAGAAATCTTACCTTTTCATAAATGATTTTTTTAATGATTTTCCTTTTTGTATTCCACAGAGTTACTGAATATTTTTTAAAATTACATTTCTTTGGGCCTTTTTCAAAAGTCACAACAAGACGTTTCCCATCGTAGGCATGGGTGAATTTGGGTCTCCAAGAATAACATTCTGAAAAAAAAATATTTCCAAATAAAATAAAAAATTGATAAATTGAAAAAAACTATTAATAAAAAGTGATGAATGCTTTGTGATTAATTAAATAGAAATAGTTTTAAAAGAAAGTTGGTTAAGAATTTTCAAATTTTACAATAATAAAAGATGAGAACAACAGTCTGAAAAATAAGTTTACAAATTTGGTTTAAGATTATAGATATTGTTTGGAAATAGAATAACTTAAATAATCAAATTAATTTAGTTTAAAATACTATTATTTTATTTTCAACAGAATTAGTAATTCTAGGCAAAATGGAGGAATAATATTACTAAATGGCAATTTAAATTACAAAGTATTTCCATACAATAAAACCAAATAAAATGTTGTGAAATAAAAGATTTTTAAAACCAAGATACTGTAACAATTATTTATAAAAACTGAATACAAAAAGGTTGGGCTATGATCCAGACATACTGAATGAAAATCCAAGTTCCTGACATGAAAGAAACAATTTATTTAGAATTCTACAGAGTGTTCGAAAAGCTGCTGTGCAGTGGAAGATAATGTTTTAATGAAAATGGAGGACATTTCCAGCATTTCCTTTACGATAAGCTGTTACACTATGAATAAATAAAACCCTTTTACTGGTGAAAATTGTATTGTCTAAATGTTTTATAATAAAATTTACTGTTTATTAGTTTATTTAAACTTTTATAAAGACATAGTGTACAGTAGCTTTTTGGACACCCTTAATAATTGATAGTTTGAATATTTGATTTTGAGAATTTAGTCAAAACATTCATTAACTGAATTCAATCAATCACAATTAAATTTATCTATTTTTTATTTGATTGGGTTTAATTACTTAAATATTCTTCGGTTATCTCTAATACTTTTTTATAGCAAAAACCAAGTCAATGTTAGAAATTTTTTTCACAGAATGATTTTGGCACATTTGAACAATTCAAGTCAATTTTGATAAAAACAATAGTAATAATATGAGTTTGAGCTTATTATTAAAAGACAAATATTATAATTTCTTGATTCATGTGCAATTATTTTCTCGAAATTCTTGCAATTTAGTGAATAACTAAGAATTGATATCCTTGGAATTGAAAAACTGCAAGAATTTCCCTGGGAAAACAAATGACCACTAAGTGCCATTTTTTGTATATTAACTTGAAAAATCATTTTTACTTACCATAAACACTGACTTTCTCTTGCAGAACAACTGGTTCAATAGACTTTTGAGGGAGAGTGTAGAGTTCAAATATATACTCAATATTGAAATTGTGTCGGACCAATGAGATGTTTGTTTTAAAATTCAAAGCCTATAAAAAAATTGATTTTAGCAATTATAAGTATTATTCACTTGATTCTCTAAAATACAACATTCATCAAATATCTTCATTGGAGATGTTTGCAAAAAACTAATGTAGACCAATTTTGGGGTGGGTGGCAGAAGAGCTTTATTAAAAAACAAAAACAGGAGATTTAATATAAATAGAATTGACTTATAAGAATTTATGGATTTTTGGTTTGTACTACAATATATTCATCTTGATAATTATTCATTTGTAGCAAAAATTATTTAGTTTTTAACATTGTTTTAAACCCATTTTAATTAGTTTTTTACTTTGAAAAAAAAACTGATTAGATTTATCTCTAAATATTTTCAAATTAAAATTGTTCCTTATGTAACTTATTGTAGAGGTTATAAAAAAAAAAGAAAAACTATACCAAAAAATTATTCTCGGCATTAAATAACCATAAAGAGATATATGCTCATATGCTCTGAAGAAAGAAAGCCAAAGCCAAAGCCATCATTACTTACATGAGTTTCATTTCCTGTGTAAGACAAGACTCTGCAAATCTCTGGAGTTCTCGTACTCTTCACAATTATTTTGAAACATCGTAGATTTTCCGGAGCTTTTAATTAAAACAAATTTAGAAAAAAATGTTCTTTACTCAAGACGAATTAGGTTTTTATAAAAATAATGATAAAATTGGTAATAATAATAATGGTTATAATAGGAATTAGTCAAAGAACTAACATCAATTATTATTGGAGTGTTAGGAACAATTCCAAATGACTTGAGTGGAAGACTTACATGACATTGTGATCAACAACAAGATAAGCATCTTACAGATTACTGCACTTATAAGGACAACAGTGATAATAAGTACTGAGCCCAAGACACCTAAAGCCAAAAACTGCTGGACAGATATATTGGAACGCCAAAAGAGACTTATTGTCATTCTATCTTCAGGAATTAGGCGTTGGCAGAGTTTGGAAATCTGCAAAAGGGTAGGTGTGCAAAGTAGAAGCAGTAGGGTGAAAACCCAGGGTGATGTAGAACAATACGGTCCGTGACTGAAATGGTTTGGTTAATGTTGGAAATCAGAGGATTGTTGTCACTTTGACTCCAGTAACAACCACTGGTTGCTGATAAATGAAAATGAAAATAAACTTTTTAAAATAACTTACAGGCATTCCATTTAGGTTCAAAATAAGTTTTCTTAATTGATACATTTAACATAAAAGGTCTTGTCGGCCACTGACCAGTAAGTGTCTGGTTACATTTATCCAAAATGCTTTTTGTACAAACTAAAAAAAAAACAACAAAAAACAAACATCATCAAAAAATATAATAAATATTGCATTCATTTATTAAATACTAGCAGTATAGCCTGGTTTTGCCCGGGTGCAGGGAATTTGCTACTAAAGTATTTCAGAAACCTTATTATATAGGAAAGCAGAACTGTCTATCGTCCACATGCAAATTTTTGTGGTCTGAATGCCTTGATGCTTGTTTTTGTACTTATTTTTAGGCAGTGTTTTACAAATATCCGTACATTTCGAAAACAGGGACTATAAATCTGTCAAGGACACTTGTGCATTTTCACAGTCAAATTGCTTTCACTTTTTCATCACGCAATTTCTTTCTTTTTATATTGAACTAGAAATTTAGCCCGGCTTCGCTCGGCCGCCCGTTTTTTCGATTTCAAAGGGCCAAATTTTCGGCCCCACTTTG
>JAUZSX010042664.1:0-20330 GCA_034780655.1 Idiosepius hallami
ACCTAGATGAGATGCTCTCCCGAGTTAACAAGCCCCATCTGCCCGAGGCTGCTAAAGTGAAAGTAATGGTTTTGACTTAGATTTGAGCTCGCGTAATACGATTCCAGAACCCGAGCTTTTACCAATGCTCCACCATCGCTGCCCATTGGATGCACTTCACTACCATATAATAGTAAAGTGCATCCAAAAATCAGTATGGTCACTGACTTGTCCTGTTTTACGGTGTTTCTTTTGAACATCCGTTCTATGTTGGAAGATTTTTGTGGAGAGCAGTAATCATAAGACAGAATTCGATTTGTAGGTGGGCATGAAATGTAGATTAAGAACAATGTATGAAAGACAAAAATAACTTGGCAGGCAAACAACTAATAAAAAAAAACTATGCATAAAACTCTTCAAACCTTTCTGTTTATTTCATTTATAATTTAGTAATATTTAAAAACGATGATCAATAAGAAGACCCATTGAATTATCTTTATTTGATTGATCAAAGCTTTAACATGAATTTACTAAAACTTATAGCTAGCACACAACAAAATAAAGCTGTGAAAGAATCAATGAAGCTTCACCAAAATATTGACGAAACATGCTCCAATTAATTCTCCTAATGAATCACTATGCACCAGGTGTGAACATACTTTTATTGAGAATAAGAATAATAATACCCTGAAGAGGTGTACCCGCACAGTCTAAGTTATATGGAACAGGATATACTGGAGTTCTTATAACTGCTAAAAAAAATAAAAACCTATGATCTTCTTAGTGGTGGATAGTTTGTTTGTTTCTTTCGTGTTTAACAGCATATCAACCTTTTGGGTAATTTTAATGTCAAGGACAATTGTTTTAGATAAAAATTATTTTTATACACAGTTTATCTTTAATAACACAAGTTGCACAATTTAATGCATAGCTGGATGGAAGATGGGGATTCATATCTTTCCCAGGGGTATTGTCAACATAGATGAAACAACATGGATTTGAACCCGCATACTACCGTTGAAAGTTCAATTATCCCTCGGGCCACGTTGACCGTCCCAGTGGCGGATAGAAATATCGAAAAAGAACAGTAGAGAAGTCTTTTGCGTCTTAATAAGGTAGTTCAAATTTAGTTTGAGCTAGGGCTATTTGGGAAGCTATCAATCTCCATATTTCCTCGAACTATGGATTAAATAGAGTATCTACAGCTATACAAAAAATGTCTTGACAAAAATTTTTTTTCTCAAATGATAATCTTTGGCATTAAATTACCAAAACATTGACAAGCTGTAAAACAAAGTAATTACCTGTAGGGACTATAGAATTTATATAAATTGACAGTGGTGTTTTTATAATGAAGTATTGAAGTAAATTAGGACCAATCTAAAATTGTTATTGAAAAAATATGATCAGAACAATTTGATCAATAAGGAAGATAGAGGATCATAGGAAGACAATCTACCCTAATTTTGGAAGGAATTTGAGAATTTAGGGTAAAAAGAACAGAAATCCAGGACACAAAGCTCATAGCCCAAGTCTAAAATACATTCGAGTACATATTAAAGCGTTGGAACTAACAATTTTTAAAATCTAAAAACAGGTAAATCAACCAGATAATGACAGAGTGGATGGTAATGTTAGTAACTAGTGAGATGAATATGCACGTCAAGTTAAGGATCTAGTCAATGAAATCTCACAGTCACTGATGGGATTTGGCCGAAAGTGCTGAAATTTTTTAAAAGACTTGCTGCCACTCGATGACTAGAGAAGGCCGCCGGTTTCAAATTACGCTAAACCCATGATAACGGCTGTTGTTTGTTTCTATAATTATAATGAAGCCGATGACAACACTTGACGTTGTTAACTCGAGTAAAACATAGTTGCTGCGACATATGAGAAGCCCCAACCAACAATTATTTCCGCATCAGAGCTTTTTCTTACTTATCTATTTGTTTGTGATTATTGGAGCAATTGCACCTTGTTTATTGTTTGGCTCATCGCCAAGTGTGTAACATATGCTGGCATAACTTTTTTTGAAAATTTAACCTGGAGCTTCATTTTTCTTGTCTATTTAGCTTTTTTAATACTTAAATTGCTCAAGAGCAAAATCGTCAAGACAATCCTTCAACACCAAAACCATAACCTAAAATTCATTCATTAATATTCAATGAAATAATTTATATGAATTTATTAATTTATATGTTATCTTCTTTTATATCAGTATTCCACTTGACACTCTGCCGTTGAGGTGGGGTGGTGAAAAAAGCTTAGTTTCTGGATTACTCGAGTTCAAATCCAAGTTAAAATCACTTCATTCATTTTAAGCCACGTCGAGATGATAAAGATCGTAAAATCAGGAGATTAACTCATCCACGTGGAAGAATAATACTGATTCCAAAAAATCTGGGTGAATAAGACCCGTCAGATAAATGAGAGTAACTGACCTAAGTGAAGGGCAAAACTGGTTACATAAAGTTCGGGGATATAAAATCTAAGTTAAAAAGTTTGTCTTAATCAATAAAAAAAAGGTTTTTCGTGTATTACCTTTATGCAGTCAATTAGCCAAACCTTTACAAGTCTTTAACAAAATATAAAGTTGCAAAATATAATAAGTCAGCCTATTCTAGTGAATCTCAGGTTTGCTGTAAGTAGTCAATTGATATCAAAGATTCAATTTAAGACTTAGCAGTTATGAAATAAAGAGAATATACAACTTGGTGTAACAAAGTTGTTATTTGTGAGTAAATTTTAAGTTTTTATAACTATTTCGAGTTGAAGGGATGTTGGTTTTTCAAACGAGCAGAAGACAAGGATCAAGGAAGAACAGTTTTTGTAGCTAAAATTAGATTTTTAAAAACTAAAACTAAAATAGTATATTTTCTTAAAATTGAATAGGAAAAGGTTTTATAAACTGTGTATATCTTTTCGAAGACTGTTTTCCTGATCTTTATGGGGCAGCGGAGAGAAATGATGAGTCTCTACGTTTACAGGTGAGCGTTGTCTCAAGATAGGGATTTTAATCCTACTCGAGTTTGGTACATGATTTAAAACCTGGTTAGAAAAAACTATAGATTTCAGTAATTACTGAGGATACAGTTAAGAACACATCATTCCTATCTAGTTATGGTAATCACCTACAGAAGGCCAGATTATTTGTTGGCCAAAACGAGGTGAAACATCTTTAAAGAAGAGATTGGTTCGAAAAAATTAAAACACAAACCAATTTTTTATTTCGTTTTTGTTTTGATTTCGTTCTTTTATAATAATTTTAACAGGGTCATTCATCGTGGATACAGGTAATTAGGATGATAATAAAATGTACCGTTTAAAATATTATTCATAGTTTAAATACATTCTTATGATATTCAATCAAGTTTGGCACAAGGCCATTTTTAGGGTTAATGCAATAGCTTTCACTGGGATTTGAACTTGTGTACTACGATTCCAGAGCACGACCCCGTTACCAATGCTCCACCTTCGCTGCCATATATATATATATATATATATATATAATATTTACTTG
Source organism: Idiosepius hallami (assembly GCA_034780655.1). Classification (NCBI taxonomy): domain Eukaryota; kingdom Metazoa; phylum Mollusca; class Cephalopoda; family Idiosepiidae; genus Idiosepius; species Idiosepius hallami. The sequence continues at coordinate 3,500 of JAUZSX010042664.1, forward strand.
GTGAGCACCCCCAAATTTGGCACAAGGCCATTTTTACGTTCTCTAACCCGGGCTTTATATATTCGGTGTTATCCTTCACCTAGGTGAACTGCTCTCCCGAGCTAACGAGCCCCATCCCATATATTTATGTATCTATGTGTGTGTGTGTGTATTTGTGTGTGTGTGTGATTATAAATATGCGAATTTTTAGACTTCTTTTGAGTGCCAAATTTTAGCCATATTATTTAATATATAAAGTTACATTTTTCCATTGCCATTAAAATTTACGATTACTTTATTCGCATCAAGTAGCCGTTTTGCTTTACACCAAATATACACGAATTATTTACAGATTTTTGTACACACCCTTATTCTTTCTTTCTCCCTTTCTTCACCTTATGTGTGAGTGTGTGTGTGTGTTCATATACATACGGATAAAAATAAAATTTGTCTTTTGCTTTTTTTTTTCAAACTGTTTATCGTTCGTGTCTCTGTTCTTATTACTTTTCCTTTTTTCAACTACCTGACCCTTTACAATACACAAACAGCTTCGTGCGCGCACACATGCATACATGCATATTCCAACAAATTAAAGCCATCACCAGGCCAAGTCAGCCTATTGTCAAGCCAATATTGCCATTTGCATCGTAGCACATGCATCGTAAGACATCCATATGTATGTAAAAAGACATTTGCATTCAACCGAGAGTACATTTGTATCAATTACCATTGGTCACTGGAATCATTTATTTCAGGCTCATAAAATTAGTTTATATCAATACAGCTTATATTATATTGTTCCAGGCTTACATTCATACATAAACATTAAACTTGCTGAAAATTTGTATATTCAAGCCCACTCAATGTTAAATACTCAAACACACGCATATGTGTGTGCATGTATTGAGAAAACACATTCACTCTGAATATATATATATATATATATATATATATATATACAAATTAAACTTGTTTTCACTTGCAAAAATTTAAAATTCTTGTGAGTCCAATGCGCCCCTGCAGTTTTATGTATGTCTTTGTCGTAATTTTATACTTTCATGCATTTGTATATATTTTTAGATAATCATGTACCTGGCGTTCAGATAAACGCATATAAAGCCATAGGGCATGTACATGCTACATATAGCAATCAAGGAAAATATATATAAAAAGTATGTTGCTTCACTGCAGGTGTTTCAAAACTTGATACAATCGCCACAGAAATACAAATATCATTCCTAAAGTTAGGTCTCTTTTTTTTTTATTCAACCCGAAAAGGTGCAGAGGTGATGTCAAATTGCAATCCTATGATAGCTGAACTGATGCATTCTCGACCCAAAAAGTTTCATTGCTTTGTTGCAGATATTGACAGAGTAAGACTAAGAAAGCAGCTCTGTCATGGACATGCATTAGAAGCAGAAACGAATCATTGAATTTATCCATGCAGAAAAATTGAACTGATTATGATTTACTGGAGCCTGTTAACGTTTTAGAAACAGATGCTGCTGATTTTAGCATGGTTAGGAGATTGGTTCACCCATTTATAAAAGGGTGATAGAGATGCAAGTAAAAAAGCGACCTCCGGGTACAAAAATGAATCAGTTTCTTCATCGCTGGCTAAAGTGCTTCTGGAATATTCAATAGAATCATTGATCGTTGATCAGTTTTTTTTTTCTGCGTGGAGGAATTCAATGACACATCTTTGCATGACACAACCTTTCCATGACAGTGGTTATTTCCTTATAATCTCACACCTCAACATGTGCAACAGAAAGTTAAATTATAGTTTTTTAAATTTATTTTTGAGCTGAGCTTTCGTAATTTAGGAATTAACTTTTTCTGACGATACGGTTAAAAACACCTGAAGACGGACTGATGGTAACTAGGCCGAAACGTAATGTAGAATCATAAAAAAAACTACTAAAATGAGGGCAAAAGTCAGAATAATAAAGTTTATTCCTAAAAAGTTTAAAATTTAGGATATAAATGCACAATTTCAGTCATCACAACTTTCCAATTTACGAACTCACTGATTTATTCGGGCCCAATAAAATAATGGGCATTTCTTTGGGGTGACTCTCGTATGAAGACTAAAGGTGATAAGTATCTTGTAAAGTATAGATGTATATAGAGATGTGTATAGGCAGATAAAATGTTAATGGTGAAAATATTTTTAGTGTGAGGATTTGTCTTTCAACTATGATGTCGATTTTTGTATTACTTTGTAATTATTGTATATTATTAATTCTTCTTAGTTTAAATTCATAAAGATTCAGAAAAAGATTGAGTTTTTTTCTTTTGTTAATAAGTAGGATCAATGAAAGAGAATTAAAATATAAAAACCTAGAAAAAAAAAGAATTATATTAGATTATTCAGAGATTCTTTAAACTCAAGTAGAACTAATTCGATTAACATTTCTTGATTATTTTATTTGGAAAATAGATTGTCTGACTTTTTTCAATTTTTTCATTTCAGATAACTCGACTAACTAAAATCGAGATAAATAATGAATAGCACAAATAAAGAATTTATATTATTTTTCATTACTTTGTTTTCTTCTTTCGTTACATTCTGACTTTTCATCCTATAATACATATCATTTTTTAAAGTTATTAAATTTTCTTGAGATATGATGGTCACACATGTGGATTTTGAGGTATGAGGGTTGACAATCTATATGAGTAGTTTGATGTTCCATGCTTACTTATACTTACTCAAAGTTAAGTGGTATTTGAATTGGAAATTTTATATTTATGCACATAATTATGGCTTAAAAATACGTTTTATATATTGTTGAAAACATTGAGTATTAAGTTTTAAATCATTTTAAAACTAATATATATTTTTACTTGTAATTGTTGTTCGAATGTACGTACTGAGGGTATAAAAGTTGGTGGAAAAAACGTTCAATTCATACGCTTTCAGTTATAAAAGAATTGGTCATCTGATTAATATTTAGATTAGAAGGATAAATCTGCTAAAAGTTTAATCTAAACTTAGAGGTAAGGTTATGATAAACGTATTTGCATTTAAAACGTTAAAGTTATTAGATGTTGTCACTTCCATTCGGTGGTGTTATGGCTGTTTGCCAGCATAGTAGCACATGAGGTGTATCGGTTAACAGTTATATAGTTCACACCTTATAATTATCTAATGAAAGATAAAACAAAACGAACAAACCGTTCAAAACAGACACTGAAACCAAATGACTGCATCGTATTTCTACGCTAGAAGAGATAATTGCCAATACCTAAAGGAGTTTTTATGTGTACCTGTATGTATGAATATTTTTACATATAGGATATATTCAGGAAAGCTTGGTTACCACTACAGAAGGCGATTGACCATGCTAAATTCTTACGGGACTTGTAGGTATATAATCCTACGCACACATACCTATATATGTTAAATATCATGTACACACGAGCACAAAATCACATACATAAAAATATATATCATAACAAAAATAAGTACATGCTTTATATAAATTAGAAATCGATTTCATACAAGCAATATTGCTCGGCCTTGCTCAAGGTAGTGGTTTTACTGTTAGAAGTTATTTGAACGAGTACAAAGCTAATACAGTTGTTGTCAGCACAGTCAGGAGATATGTACGTCGATTTCGGAGTGTTGATAGAGATAGAAGTGAAAAAATCTATTTAACAGACTGAATAAACTCCAAACGGCTGAGCCAATGTCCTTGAAAATTCACACACATATACTTTAGGTGTCTAGGAGTGTTCTTGTAATTATGTGTTTCGAAGTAAGCCTGATGGATTTCAAAAATCGATAATAAAAAATCAGCTTCTAGAAGGTATGGTCTTATTTAAACGATATTTTTCAAGCTCTTATGCTTAACAATTGGAATATTGTTCAAAGTTTTATAACCACAAACTCCCAAATTACTCTAAATTTTTGTTTCAGAGTCTTGAAATTTGGTATATTGGTTATTCAGTTCTGTGACACAAAAGATCTTTTTAATGATCACATTCCCTCGTTCGTATCGCTTCATTTTTTTAATGACTGTAATAAATAAATGCCATTACTATCGTAAAGTCCCTCATATACTATATGCAAATATAATCACACACATTATATAAAAGTATATATATGATATACACACATAAATAAATTTATAATATCCATTATACAAAATACATATTTAATAGATATAAATATATAACCCATACGTTGGTAATCACATTCTGTACACACCTACCTATATGTATCATAATCGCACTCGTTATATACAATATATATATATATATATATAATTGTTTTATTATATATATTAGAGGTATTGTCTGGCCTTTCTCGAAGATGACTTCAATGTTACTTTTGTGCTCATTTTGATTTGTGTCTTTTTCTAATCCTATTTGTATTTTCACTTGAAGAAAACTGCCGGAATTTTATGAACAATTTTAGGTAGATAGATTTACAGAAAAAACTGAAATGATTTAAAATTCACGCGTTATTTTTTAAATAAGCTAATCTTTCCATTCACTTTGGTCTTTGGATATCTTGTAAGAGCACAAATCCAGCACGTTCAATCTAGAACATGAGAAGTGGGAATATTATGCACTTTTAAATTAGGGTACTTCTATCGGGGTCACAATGACCTAAGGCTATTAGGTACTTGAAGGTGAATCTTCAAAATGAAAAGTGCATTGTTAAAATAGTATGAGAGTGGAAAAGAAAACATAATATAAACCGCGCGTTATGAAGTAGAATTGATAAATAAATCCAATCATTCGTATTGTATCGCACAGAGGCATCGACGGTGGAGCCTTGGTAAAAGCTCGGGCTCTGGAATCGTATTACACGAGTTCAAATCCCAGTCAAAACCATTACATTCACTTTAGCTGCTTCGGCAGATGAGGCTTGTTATCTCGGGAGAGCAACTCATGGAGGTGAAGGGTAACACTGAATTAAAAAGTCCCATTTATATAGAGCACGTAAAAATGGCCTTGTGCTTAAGTTGGTTTGGTGCTCACCGAATAAATATGATATCATATCCATGATATATATATCCGTGATGTGTGGGGTGTAACAATTGGTTTCATCGAAAAGAATAGAAGGGGAACCACTTGCAGGTTTGTTACTTGCTCTTTTACATTACCTGGTATTCTTAAATGTTCCACCATCTAACTAGTGACCAGGCTCAACGTTGCTTAACTTCGTTGATAAATAAATACAAGACACGGAGAGAGAATCAGTTTGCTGAAAGTAACCAACGAAGAGAGGAACAAAGAGCAATCCCTACATCCCTGTTGCTTTAAGACAACATGCAAAGTAACATTTGTTCTATTAGGAAAATAGCTTTAGTCAATCGCCGTTTATAAATAAAATATTTAATTTAAACTTTCACTAATAATGAGCTTTCACTCTTCGAGATAAAAATTACCCTCTTGGATCTTAGAATTCTTAGAGATGGCGTAACACTATCAACTACCGGTACTATAATTTGATCATAAAAATAATTCGTTTATTCTTCTCATTTATGGTAATAAAATTATAATGATATTTATTAGAAAGAGAACAATGTTTTAAATAATTATTGTTAAGTATTTTTACTCGTCATGTCTATTGAAAAGAGTGAAAAAATTTCAATAAATATTTCTCGGTATCTAAATTAACTAATTCTAATAATATTTTATATGTTTTATTATTTTCTGTTAATACCTGGGTTGAGAGAATTGATATTTCAGACACCATGAAAATTTCTAAATTACTATATTAAATACAAAAATCAAATAGGTAACTTAAAAACAAACTTATTTGCATGTTCTCTTCCATGTACAATTTTGCTTTCTACATTCAAAATCATAGTCTGAATGGAGAAATAGCGTGAAAAATTCAAATCTATTATCAAATTCTGTGATATTAAACCCATCATTTTTAACTAACACAGATATTAATATACATTAATAACCTAAGAAATACATACAAGTGTGTATATTATTATGTATATGATAAATCATATCTATGTGGAGACGGAGTTAACCCTATCCGGAGACTGACAGTTACTAGGATATAGAACCAAATGAAGTATAGTGATTGATAACAATAGACAGAAAAGAAATGTGCTCTGGTCCCTGATACACAATTATAAATCTAAACAAACATTATTTTACTTACACTTATAGCAAAAAAAAATGACTCTATGATAAATATTCAGAATTTATTTCAGAGGAAAGGGAAATGATGACATCTGGTGCGCCTTATCTAATAAATCATCAAACAAAAAAAATCAATTAATGGGCGTGTTTATTTGATATAAACCTGGTAGAACACCAAACCAAGTACGGTATGTTGTCGCGTACTTGTAAATTTTCAGAATATTTTTGCGTGCTTGTAAATTTTCCGAACATGTTTTAATCACCTAGACGAGTTACTTTTATTGATTTGAAGGGCCCTAATCAACTCGGGTTTTTACAATCAATGTTATCCTAACGCTTAAATGAGTTACTCTCCCGAATTGACAAACCTAATCTATCCAAGGAAGCTGAATATATATATATATATATATATATATATATATCAAAAAGTAAATAAAACCAAACTTGGAATAGAAAACTGTGACTGCCAATTTTACGCCTGCACAATCAGCAGACCAACATACCCTATTATTAATATTAAGCCCTAACTCTAAAAGCAACGATTCACCAACCGATTCATCACCACTATATATAAGTTCGGGGAACTACCGAACAAGTTTACCTATTATAGGTCTAGAGACTAGATATTTAACAATGTTTATTCGGACAAGTGGAAATATTTATTTTGCTTTTGAGCCGGAAAAGAGTGGCTAAAGTTTTAATCTTTAAAAATTGGATCGGTGCAGGCACAAAACACCCGCTGTGTGGAAGTGCTGTTGCTCATTAGAATGTCAATTCAACCACAGTTTACTAAAATAATTTTCTGCTTTAAAAAAATATCGCTAGTTTTTGTTGCATTGTTTTTGGTCTTTCTATGTTTTTTTTTTAGAAAGATCAAAACGGAGTAACATAAGAATAAATAAATAAAATTAAGCCCAAAAGGAGCGTCAAATGAAACTTTCAAGAAAGCTTCGACAATCCTGCTAGTTAGGAATTTTAAATAAGAAAAAAAAGTTTAATTATTGAAAAAAAAAGAGTTACAAACGGTCATCTAAAAATATATCCAATAAATAAACATTTTTATATAACAATAAAGTTATTTGTAAGTAGAATAGAAATCATACCACAAAACCTTATCTCAAAAATTCAGTCCAACTTGTTCAAACAGTTTGAGATGCATTACAATGCTTTCTTTACCGATTGTCGGCGCGGAAGGGTTTTCGTGAGAAAGTTGGCGAAGAGACATCAAAGCTTTTGAAATTTTATTTTTATGAGCGAATGCATCCAGTCCGAATTGACACTTCGCCAATCCGTACACATATCACATCGAAAACGGGCTGACCTTTTCCTCCTTTTATGCAGGTGTCTAGCCTGCCAGTCTGCACCCCACGGCATGAGGACTCAGTGACCTCTATGACAATATAACACACTTCAAGTGCATTCGGGATATGCATAAGAATTTAATACAAGAATTTGTAAATTGTTATAATTTTATTTTTTTTTACACCAGTACCATCTGTATATAATTTAAATAAGTGAAAAAAATTTTAAGTATAATGCTAACCATCAAAATAAGATGATCACTTAAGTCGTTAACAAGTCAAAAAATCACTTATTAGCCTGGAATGATTTCGAGCTCTTTTTTTCCCCGTAAGTGAAATTTGGTTGCATTAATTCGTTATTTAATCTGAATGAACAAATTTGATGCTCAAATTTTGACTAGCTTAGTTTTAAAATTTGATCAATTGCGATTCCTCTTTTTATTAACTATAGCAATATTAAGTGCAATCAATTATAGTTTTATTAAAGCCTGTGTTGTCATCATTGATTTTGCACAAACGTGCAACATGTGCTCTAAAAGAAAAATAATATGTGAAATTTAAAAAAGATAAAATTTTTTCATTTGTAAAAATTGTAGTGACTAATTTTTTTATTATAAAATTTACCGTTTATTTAAATTTCTATACACCCACATATTTGTGTATATATATGTTTACGCTTACTTGATATACATGCTCAATCTCTGAAATCAAGCACTCAAGCAATCTCTATTTACATATATATATGTGTGTGTGTGTGTGTGTGTGTGTGTGTGTGTGTGTGTGTGTGTGTGTGTGTGTGTGTGTGTGTGTGTGTGACAGCGTGTGATACGAGTATCGTATATGTTACGTAGTCGAATGCGAACTCTAACTCGATGATACTAACCACTGCAATCAATATTTGTTAGATGAGAGTCTTTTTTTTCTTCATTTTTTTCATCGTTTGAAAGCCTAAATAAAATACAGATTTGTCTTAGCTCGACTCAGATCAAAATCTTGCTATTACTGGAGTCAAATATGAATTCGCGTAAAATGGGAAAAACTCTATTGAATCTAATATTAGCAACAACAACCAAAACAAATCCATATTTTTCCATCAATCGAAATACAAAGATCATGAAAAGGAACTCTTTTTTTTGTATATGTTTCGTTTTTTTTTTCTTTTATATATTTTTATTTCATCTATTTATTTACTTTTAATTTTATTTTTTCATTTACACACTCTATACACGCCCAGGGCTGCTGTCTGTTTAATGCATTATACATAGCAGTGATTTGGTTGGTTTTTGAGTTGATTTTGGTTGAGTTGTATGCAATTTTTTTACATCTTAAACGTTTACTTTTAAAAGACTAGGAGACTCTGGGATCAACAGTTCGACCTGTTGTTAGTACTGCTATAATTACTTGTAAGTTTTGGCTTTGTTTATAAATAAAATTTTCTCACTGACTTCCTCTTTATATGTATCTGATATTGACCCCTACATCCCACAACTAATCCACAACATTTTCGGGAAGGATGAAGGGTCTACAACATTCTGGCAACGAGGATATTTAAAGGTTCGCAACATTCTACTGACCAGGGTATTCGAAAGGTCCATTATATTCCCGCTATAGAGAGTTTAAGGCCCATAACAAAATTGAAGAAATAACTAAAAATGAACTTTAAATGAATGTATAGGCAGCGAACAATTAAACATAAGGATTTTGTATACGAGAGCCACGTGAAAAGTAACGAGTCGGTGATAGCTGTTCAGTGAGAATTCCGTTAGTATTATAACTTAAAGAATCGTTTTTAATAAATTGACAAAAATTTATCTCATTTTCAATAAAATTTTAACTTTCATGATTATTTTAAAAATCACCTTTATTTCTAACCCAGACTGTATTAGTCTATCAATCTGTATTAGTCAATCTATATCTATGTATTTATTTATATTGGTCTATTCATATTTATCAGGCCCTTCCACACTGTGAACTATATAGCCTTGCAACGATCTAATGTTTCAATTTGATCCCTTGGCAGCCATATTCCTATTGGATCAAAACTAAAACAGGTCCAATTTCAATTCTCTATACCAAATATTAGCAACTTAGTTAAGTATTGATCTTTCTTCAGATCTTAGACACCCAAGGCCACTTAAATCTTATATCTTCACAAAAAGCCTTAAAAAACAAAAATCACGCAAAAAATGGTTTAACTTTTTCACTCCAATACATTTCTTGACATGCGTGTCACAATGTTCCTTATTATCACGAGGAGAAAAAAAAATATATATGTATTTATCTAAACATTATTTCTGTATAATACAATTTTGTTCCCTTTCAGCTTTCATTATTTGAAATATCATCTCTTTGCTTTCGTGTCAAATTCCTTTTTTTTCACAAATGGAACCAAAATATAAAAATATTCTCCCACGATGAACATTCCACAAAATGCGATTAGTTAGCATGTATTTTAAAGAATCAATAAATTAGGTTGCTTTTCTTTTTCTTTTTTTAACTAACATTTATTCAAATGCTTCCAAACATTTTGTTACTTAGAAAACTTCAATAACATTAACTTTACATGAGATAGAAGAAGAAAGTCTTCTTCACAATAAGAAGACTGTTTTAAGAAGGAGAATATAGAATAAAAAAATCTATTTGCAAGTCTTAAATGTTTCGATAAAACGAAAATCTCAATAGCTATAAACTAATGAGCGATTGTCCCTGGGAATTTTCATTATATGATGGGTATCTTCAAAGTCTCAATAACTATATATTCATAAGAAAATGCTTCAGTGAGAATTGGCGTAGAATATATTGGCCTTGAAAACATTAGTACATGAAAAATCTGAACAACTCTAATTTAAAGGTGGTTCTCACTCAGTCAGTTGACATTCTTTTATCATACAGGTTGTCCGAATTGTCTTTATATTAAAAATCTATAATTTTATAAGACATTGGTCCAATAACAACTTTTATAACTTAGAATTTTTTCCTCGTGGGAAATCTCAAAAGAAAAAATTCACTTCAGATGGAATAAATAAAACAAATTTCTGCTTCGTTTTTCGAAATTCTAATCATCTTATTTTAAAAAGGTCTTCATACATAAACAAATGTGTATATTTACTTTTGCCGATTGTTGTTCTTACCCTTATATTTAATGTTTTCACTCGTGACACAGTATTTCTACGGTTCCAGGTGAAAATCGCAGTTCCCTATACAAGAAAGCCAGAGGTTTAGTCGGCCAAAAACCTAGAGATACAACAACATTAACAACTATGGAGGGCAGTAATTACATGGGATACAAAGATTTAGTATTCCTATCCAGCCACAGTAAATACACATGAAGAAGGCCAGGGGATAAGATGGCCGAGTCGTGGTAAAAACATCAACAATAAGGATGAAGATAACAGTCTGCAAAAAGAAGTCCATAAATAGTGAAAGCTCGTCTCAAAAGATTTCCCTTCATATTCTTGATAATCATAAAATAAAGAAAAAGAACTGTGTATAACATCCCAAATGAGAATGAAAGTCCAAATAATCTAATTAGTGCTATTAATCAAGCTTCATTCTCAAAGTCTGACAAATAGATAAATATTTTGTATATAATATGCACTTGGTCGAACAACAAGTTAGGCAAAAGGCCACGTTTTTTAGGTGCACATTACCCAGGTTTTGTAATCAACGTTATCTAGATGAGTTACTCCCTGAGTTAATGAGTCTCATCAGCCTAAGTCACTGAATGTAACCGTAGTGATTTTCACTAGGATTTGAAGTTTAATACGATTTCAAAGTAGTGGGTTTTAACATTTCTAAGTATTTGATAATACACATATTCTGTCCCTCTTTCTTTCTTTCTGTCTCTCTCTCTCTCTCTCTCTCTGTCTCTCTCTGTCTCTCTCTCTCTCTCTTTCTTTCTTTCTTTCTTTCTCTCACGCACGCATAGTCTCTCTTTCTCTCTCTCGGGCGCATACTCTATCTTTCTCTCTTTCTCCCTCTCCCATTGAAATCAAATCTTTCCTCTTCAATCCCTCTTTCAATCCTTATAATCTCCACACAAATCAATTAATATTTTCGTATAAACAATGATTGTTTTTTATATTTCAACTTCCCTATGTTTAGTTATAGCGAGACACAAAGATGAATTCGATGTTTGCATTTTGATTCTAAACGATGTCTGTTTAAAGTGATTTTATGCTAAATGCTTTTAACGCCAATTAACAAACTTGCATTGTAATTATATGTTCTTTTTTCAGAGGAGGCTTCATAATTTAGGAATTAACTTTATTATTCAGACTTTGTTGTCCTCATTTTGGTAGTTTTTGATGTTTATTCAGGTGAGCGTTGTCAGAAGATAGCAGTTTCAATCCCAGTCCAAGCTGGTTCGAGGGATTACTTGGTCAAAAATGTGGTTCGATAAACAACAACTATGGAAGGCCGTGGTTACTGGGGATACGGTTACGAGGCCTAACATTCCTATCTGAGTTTTTTTAGAAAAAAACTGAAAAAGGAAAAAAGAAGAGAAGAGATAAGGAAGAAAAAATAAAAAGAACAAAAGAATAAAAAATAGAAAAAATAAGATAAACGAAAAAAAAAAAACTATGAAAGAAAAACAAAACCCTTTTAAATGTTTTTTCCTTTCAATTCGTTTATTAGAAATGATTAAAGATTAATTTTGGTCCGAACCAAAATCTTTTGTAAACAAATTATGCATCGATTAAAAACGCTGCCTCAAGTAGGACTATCTTCAAATGTTGAAGATTCTTCAGATATGATTGGTTCGAACATGCTACAGGGAACAATAATCAATTGAGCTGTAAGACAGTCAAAATGTTGTATTGTCATATGATCCTGTTGGCCATGTCACTTGAGGGAACCATCCTCAACTTCATCGAAGACGCAAAGCCATTCGCATAGATTTTCTCATTTCGCTTACTAACCTAGGTTCCTCTAGACTACGGATTGGTTTTCCTCTCTGGACCGTGATCTTTTTGTCTTTCGGTTCAGCTTGCATCAAGGTTATTGTAGGTTGTTGGACTTGTGTGTTTGCGATGGCAGTTGTTGTACGAACCCAGGTTATTTGAGTCTCTAAATAGATTTTTCTGGGCTGTGATGTTCATAACGATGAAGAAGAAGAATTAGAAGAAATACGAAAAGAGGGTTGATATTCATATACGTAAGAATTTATAATTCACAACAAAAAACCACCACCCTGAAGCTGGAAAGACTGAAAAGGTTTTGAAAACTAGGGGAATACATTTAAACTTTAAATTTCAAAACAAAAAATCTCGTTAGGATAGAAGAGAAAATAGAAAGAAATATCTTGAAAAGGAGGATAAAAGTTTTCTTTAATGATACTCGTGTAAATATAACAATAATAATAATAATAATAATAATAATAATAATAATAATGATAATAATAATTATAATGAGAAAAATAATAACAGTAATGATAATATATGTACAATAATATATAATAAAAATAAGAAGAAAAAGGTGAAGAAGAAGAAGAAGAAGAAGAAGAAGAAGAATATTATTTCTTTTAGATTTCATAAAGTCTTTAATTCTAAAAATTATCAAGAAGTATTTTATTTTTTATTTTTTCCAAATTGTAAAAGAACAATTTTTTTTATTATTTCATTTTTTTCAACGAAATTTCTAGTTTTAATGACAATATAATTTTTTTTTCGATTTTAGTTGATCCCCAAACAATAAAAAGAAAAAAAAAAAACAATCTAAAAAAATCTTGATTTAGTTTTCGAATGACTTTCATCTTCAATCATTTTCTTATGGGAAAGGCATGAAATTGATTTTCCCTCTAATGAAAGTAAAAGATTATCTGAATTCGATCCCTGCAATTGATCATCAAAATACTTTCCTTCTAACAATTTTCTCTCCTCTTTTTCAAACTTCCTTTCAATAGAAATTAATAAAGTGATTCCATTTTCAGATAAAGCATCGAATTAAATATTTCCCAATATAAAGAATTCAATGTTTCCCAGAAAAAATTAAATGTCCATAGCTTAAACTTGAATCATTTAATGAGAATTCGATAGAAGACTTCAAAGAAGAAACCTAGAAATTTAGAAGTCGGGTTTTTTAAATCTTATAAAATTTATTTGTGTATAAATAAATAATTGGACATATTTTTATGTCACTCCAGTCGATAAACTCTTGGGCAATTGCCCCGATCTTTATTCTGTTTTGGTTGATGAACTCTTTATCGTGAGATTGAACTTGGAATATTTCATGTCAGAATTGGGAGCCTTCACAGAAGTTCAATCTTAAACGTATATTCAATCTAAAGAAATAGACTGTTCTCGCTTCAAAAACTGGGCAGAAGCTTTAGGAATAGAAACGTGTTTTTAGTTATTATCGCCTTTACTTTTACATTCACTTTTGAAATGAAAAAACTCAGAGTTAAAAAAATTTTTTAAAGTTAATGTTTTTTCTTCCAAGAAAACAGAAACAATTGGAGCAAATATATGGGCAATTATTTTGTAGAGTTCAGAATAATTTCTAGGGATACATTTCCAAAACTAAACCTTTCTTGTCTACACCTGAAAAAGGCCAGAAAAGTAATTGGCCGAAACGTGGTGGAAACAACAACTATGAAGATGAGGACGACAGTCTGCAAAACTGGATATACAGTCTCATCTTAAGGAATTAAATAAAATGCATATTCAGATAATTGTTTTTAATTCCCTGGGTGGGATGAATTAGATTAAAGGGTCACAAGAGTAAAAAAAAGTGCGGACTGACGAACAGACGAACAGACAAAAGTGAATTTTTCTATGTCTATTGTCTGTGGACAAAAAAGCAAATAAAAAAACTCAAAAAACAAAAGAATAAAATTATACAAGTTGTTTATCGGAAATAAAATACATCCTAAAACAAACAGTCACGCGAAGAAGGTAAAAGTACATTGAAAGCGCTATGGCAAAAACAATGGAATTAAAAAATATTGATTTGGATCCGAACATCAATTGTTTTGCTCGACTGCAAGAAAAAATTTTAAAAAAATATTAAAAAGAAAATAATGCATCATCTTTGATCAAGTATATTTAGTAATCAACTGCTCCCCTAATATACTGAATATATATAAATTATATATATGTGTGCGTGTGTGTGTGTGTGTGCGTGTGTGTGTGACAGTGTGTTAGTGTGTGTGTGTGTGTGTGTGTGTGTGTGTGTGCATGTTTGTGTGTGTGTGTATGAGTGTTTTGGGGCATATATTTAGGCACCATATCTTTATTCAATCAGGTTTGATTAAAAATAAAATACATATTTTTCCTTATTTTCCTTTTTTTTTCCTAATTTCCTGATAAGTATCTTTACGTGTTTAAATTTACAGGTTTAAATGTTTTTAAATATTTTCTGTAATCCCTAGTACAACACCCTCTTAATATTACATCCCCCCGAACTCTCTCTCTTTCTCTCTCTCTCTCTCTCTCTCTCTCTCTCTCTCTCTCTCTATCTATCTATCTATCTATCTATCTATCTCTTCCACCTGAGTTTTTCTTTCTGCCACGCCTTTCCTCTTCGACGAAGGGGAGGGGGAAGGAGGAGGAGGATGAGGATAAGAATAAAGGGGAGAAAGGAAAAAGAAAGAGACGGAGGAGAAGGAAATAATAAGGTGGTGGTTAGGAAGAGGATTGAAGGTAAGAGAGGAGGAGGAGGGTGATAAGGAAGAGAAGGAGGAGGGAATGGGGAGGGAAGAAGAAGGCGAAAAAGAAGAACGAGGTAGAGAAAAAGGGGATTGAAGAAAGAAGGGGGAGGGAAAGAAAGAGAAGAAGAAAAAGAAGAAGAAGAAGAAGAAGAAAAAGAAAGAAAGAAAGAAAGAAAGAAAGAAAGAAAGAAAGAAAGAAAGAAAGAAAGAAAAATAAATAGAAAAATTCTGGAATAAGAAAAAAGATTGAAGGAATGAAAGTATGGAGAGAAAAAAACGAAGGAAAAAAGGAATAAATGAATGAATAAAATGGAACGAAAAAAAGGGGAAATAAATAAAGGAAAGAAGAATAAATGAATGAATAAATTAAGGAAAGAAAGAAAGAAAAAGAAGCGAAGGAAGAAAAGAAGGAAAGAAAAAAAGGAAAGAAAGAAAGGAAGAAAAGAAAAGAAAGTTAGGAAGAAAACAAAGAAAGACAGAAAGAAAGAAAGAAAGAAAGAAAGGAAGGAAGGAAGGAAGGAAGGAAGGAAGAAAGAAAATAAAAGAAAGAAAGAAAGAAAGGAGTAAAGAAAGCGATCTTTTTCATCTTTTAAGATTTTCACTTGAGATTTTCGAATCCAAACTGATTTAAATTTAAGTTTCAACTTCCTTTATGTCCCACCCCTAAGCCCACACACGTTTTGGCTGATCTGACAGGTTAGGACACGCATTTCTGACATTTATTGAATGTTATTTCATTGTCCACAACGCCAACCCCCTAGTCCATCCCAATCTAAGCTGAAGCCCTCATTTGAAGATTTTGGACGAATAAACGTGGAATTGGTTTATTCGTAAACTTGATTAAATATTGATTGAAATTTGGAGGTCAAAAGTCATCTTAGAGAGACTTTATTTGGCGGACGAATGAATTCTTTAAACCAAGACAAGCGGTCAATATTTTTCTATTGGAAGGAATTTGTTATTTATAACCGTTGGGTTTATCAACTAAAATGACCAACAACCGCAAGGATCAGATATTGTATAAAGTATAAAGGTTAATTAATAGAAAAAATAAAACCAAGCAAAGAATACGTGGAAGAATGTTAGGATGGAGATTCAATTAGAAAAATATAAGGATAGAGATTTATTCCAAATCGCCAATGCTTGTTTGGACATGGACATTTTCATACATGACCGAGAAAATGGAAATCAATGCTCACAGAAACAGAAGGAAATTAAGTCCAGTTTTCTTGTTTTTAATCAAGGTTTGGACTTGTGAGGTAAAATGATATAAACATGTGCCTAAATTTCTGTAATTATTGCCCTTGTGTTAACGAAGGGTTTAAATCCTTCTTTGATTGGAAGAAAAAGTTCTGAGTTGCTAATGTTTTACGGTTTGTTTTTTGGGTTTTTTTTGGTTTTTTTCATTTTTTATTTGTTTTTTTTTACTTTAAAGTTGTTGTTTTTTCTCAAGAGCTGAGTTTCGTATTAAATTCATTCCCAAACTGATTTGTTGTCATACTAAAAGTTGTTTTGTATTTTTCAGGTAATATTTAATAGAAAATGCTCCAAAAAGCAGCTTTTATAGATTAAAATAGCAGAAACTTTTGTTTTATCTGGTGAAAGATATTCCCAGTTTGAATCCCAATTTCGATTTTTTATTGCTGATTCATAGTTTTGGGCAAAGTTGTATATATATATGATATTTACTTGGTGAGCACCCTTAAGTTTGGCACAAGGCCATTTTTACGTGCTCTTACCCGGGCTTTATATATTCGGTGTTACCCTTCACCTAGATGAA